>JAVQJL010045592.1:0-38136 GCA_036024295.1 Nannoperca obscura | reverse complement strand
GTGTGTGTGTGTGTGTGTGTGTGTGTGTGTGTGTGTGTGTGTGTGTGTGTGTGTGTGTGTGTGTGTGTGTGTGTGTGTGTGTGTGTGTGTGTGTGTTAAAGGCTGTAGTATTTTTGTCTAACCCACAACACCGAGGCTTTCAAAGCCCTCTGTGCTGTTTTCTCACACAGTGAAAACAACAGAGATTCAGTAATAATAAAACAAAGTAAATATGTAACATGCCTGGCACTGCTAGAAAGTTTTGTGGCATCATTTTATTCTCATGACCATCAAATCGTAAAGACGAGGCTGCAGGCTTTTTTTCCCCGGTTTTGAAAGGGTAGCACCAACAAAGAAAACACTTTCTTTTGTGTTATCCCCATGTAGCCAGACAGATTATTTTTGTTAACATAAGTAACAGAGTGCTAGACCACACACCACAGAAAACCGAAACAGCTCCTCGACTCGCTGTGTTTTCTTAGAACAAACTGAGACGCGGTGTCGTGTGACATGAAAATTAAATAGGATTCCCTACATTTTTTCTGAAGAACCATCGGGTGGTTTTTGCCTTTTCTAATTTCCTCTAAAGCTTCAGATTATGTGTGCAACACTTGCTAACCCAATGTTTTGTTGTTGTGTTTGTTTGTTTGTGCAGACAGGAAACCAGCACATATACCAGCCCGTTGGCAAACCAGGTAATAGACAGGCCTGTAACTGTCTGTAATTACAGCCACACAGCCATTATTGTTTTATTCTCTCTCCTCTTTCTGTCTCTTAATCTTCCAAAATATGTGGCTCACACAAATAGCATTACGCCGCTCTGTATACAGATTCTGTATCTCCCACTACCAGCTGACAGAGTCTCAGTCTGTGCGTGTCAGTGTCTGCTTGCAGAGTTTACAGGCTGTTGCCACAATATGACAGATCTGATTGTGCAGGCTGCTGGCCTCTGTTTACATGGACTCAGACAGCATGTCAAGCTCAATATGTCGTGTGCACAGAGCGTGAATATGCCCACCCTGCAAGCAGTCGAATGCAGAGAACATAGAAACGCATTCATCTTCAATTAGTTTTACAGTCAGCGCAGAGATTTTGTCAGGAACTGCATTTTTATCCTGTTCTCAGGGGTGTTTTGATCATTGAAATGTTCATGCAGATTGTAGGTAGAGCTGGAATAATTAATTGATTAATTGACTGATCAATCTAGTATTTTTTTCAGTTTAATCAAGTGAAAATGCCACATTTTAACTTTATAGTCTCTTAAATGTGAGGATTTCTTTTTCTGTATTTGGTTAAATTTGGATTTCGACTGTTGGTCGGGTCTTATGAGGGACCAAAGTACAATTAGTTCAGAACTTGTATGAGGCTCTAAAACTGTGAGAAGAAATCATTTTCACCTTTACGTCTTTTTTTGTTCCCTGCAGAGCATACAGCGCCCCCAAAGAAACCCCCTCGTCCCGGAGCCCAGAGCCAAGTGGGCAGTCTGGCCTGTCTAAATACTGGAGACAGCTACAACGATGGAGTCAAGGTACACACACACAAACCCAAAACAAAAATATGTGCACACAAACTAACAAAGAAGAACACTTACGCATGTACAGAAACAGCCAACACCTACAAGAACTGACAAGGATACATTCACCAAATATACAGGTTGCATGTTTTTAATGCTTTAATATTTTCCTTTTATCTTCTTTTCCTTTGGCTCTCTCTCCGTCCCCTCCTCTCCCTCCTCCTCTTCCTCCTGCTCTACTCTGCCTTACTGTTGACCCCTAGCCCTGGCGGGTAAGCAGCACACCGTCTGTGTGTGTTTACTGTGCGTCTTGTCTGCTAGTTGATCACACATGAATCCATTGGGTTCGTCTTCCATCTTCCATTTGATGTCTCTGTCCATCAAATCATCCGCAGTGTCAAATCAACACATTTATTTCATGCTTGAGTTCCTTTTGTTGTGTCCATATCAGTCCGGTTTCTTGTTTCTACTGTCTCCAAACTAACATCCAAATCTACATCATAGTGTCTGTTGTCTTAGTATTTAACCCTCTATCGCACTGGAAATTCTTTAGAATTCTTTTACTTTAATCTTACTAAAAAACATTTGACCTTTTTATGCGTTAATCATGCCGTTTTCCTGGTTAGGGTGAAAAACGTTTAGATTTGAGGCCCGAGGGTTTATCTTTACTGTCTGAATATGATTTTTAAAATAATTTTTTCCAACCATTTAAGGTTTTTTTTCATCGTAATGAATAGATGGTGTCCCATGTCAAACACATTCTGTAGTCTTAAAATCTCCACAGTCAATGAAAGCAGGCTGTAATGTACAGCATATGTACAGCATATCGTGTGATATATTATATTAGAATTGTTGTCTAGCTTGATTGTACTGTGATTGATAATGAACTGATATAATCTGTTCCTAGATTTAATGCTCTTTTCGATTTTGCCACTGACAGCGATGGACTTACCTATAGCACTTGTGATTCATCACCAGCACTCATGTTATTCGATACGATATCTTGTTGTTTTCGCCCATGATTCTATGCACTTTATGTAAAGCTCACATCATCACAACCTCCCTCAAAATATGACTTCTTGACTACTTCCTTTTGTGCACTATGTCAATAAATGCTATTATTCTTCAAGCTTCTCTTCAAAATTGTCTCTCCTGATTGAAATGTGGATGTCAAAACATCTTCAAGACCAAACAAAAATGTCAGTTAAGTCAGTAATTCCAGGCTTTGTATTTTAAAAGTAACATTATGCACCAACAACATGAGTGCAGTGATTTGTAGTCAGCATTCACCAGACATAGTGCCACCTCAATGATTGAAGAAATCCTTCATTTCTAGTTTCACCTAAAAACAAATGTCCATATGCAGAATAAAATAATTTTGATAAACATGGAGTCAGTCAGATTTCATTATTTGTTATGATTACTGTGATGCACTTTATGATGATGAGTATGATGTAGACGGGAAAATGAAAATAATGAGCACCACATACTATATCCTATGGAGTAACTAATAACCCATTGAGAACATGCTGCTGTCATTGGTAAAGACTGTAACTGCAGTTAGTTGAGAAGTTGTCAGATGTCTCCCACCCAGTTCACATGCTCTTGCTATCGCATTTAAGTGTCTTTTTATTCTGTCACTAAAAGTGTCTGAGGAGTGTGTGTGTTTAGTTCAGTTGTGTCTGTCCCTGCATGGATGCATGTTCTGGCAATCCTCACACAGTTGTGTGTGCTCTTATGTATCTATGTGAGCTGTTTCTTGTAGATCTATGTTGTGCATGCATTTGTTCATTTTCAAGCGCTTGGATGTGTGTGTGTGTGTGTGTTGCCTCTATATGATCATATGAACATGTGTTGTATGGTCACAGGATGGGAGCCACTCAATTTACAAATGTGTGTGGGCCGCCTGTGTTCTGGGAGTTCTGTGTGTGGTGTGGTTGCAGACGGAAAGCAGCTCTCTTTTGCGCCTGTGTGTGCCTGTGCGTCTGAACGTGTCTGTGTGTGGTGTGGTCAAAGGCTGAAAAAGAGCCTGAGTTCACTTGCGAACAAATGACAGGATCTGGTTAAGTGAGCCTATCTGTAAAAAGATTAAAGAAAACCAAACTAGGAAAAAAATTGAGCTGAGACCTTGCTAGACCTCCCACAGAGATTTCACTGCAGCGTCAGATGGTCAGTTGATGGTCACCAGTTTTGACTGTGCATCTCTTCGACGGTTATGAGCCTCCACAGAAATTTGGTTGCTACTACTGCTTCAAAATACGTGACATAAAATACCTCAATATAATCCAGTTTTGAGAATGGTAGCAAACAATACGGGGGAAATGTGAAGCAAACAAAAAACAACCAAATTACCCTCATGCTGTGCCATCACTGCCGAATTCATGAAATGACAAACAAACTCTCCAAATTGTAGGGTTGTTAAAAAAATACTCCTGGAGTTTTGGGTTGTCAAGATGGGGTCATGACAATTAAATTGATAAACTGTGCCAGTTCTTTATTTATTGAGCACAGACATACTAATGTTAATATCTTTTTATTGCCTGTCCGTTCTCTTTCTGTTTCATATGCATACAACAAACCCACCATGTCATCCTGCTATTGTAATCTAACATACGCATGAAAAATAGGATACTAATCTGCAAATGTAGAATTTACTGTATTTCGTTCTCCCAGAAACAGAGAGAAGAAAGACAATTTTTTCTCTTCCTCATACGGAACCTATAATTGCTGTCCAATGAAAAAACATGCTTCTCCAAATTGTCAACTTTTCTTTACATACAACAGAATTATTTTAACTTGAAACTAAAGAAGTTTCAAAACATTTTGTAGAGATTTTGAAGACAAAATAGGTTGTGAATTTTCTCAAATAATGTAGAGTATCTATTCGTTCAGTTTGACTGAAAACTTAAAAATCATCATATTTGGAGATATGTGAGTTTCAATGGACATACAGCAACACCACACGTGACTCACAGACCACGACAGGATATACTTCACATGCTTCACAATATGATACTGTGATTAAACACTATATTGTCAGTATAGTAATACATGTGTTATGCAACATTCAAATTACACCAATATAGCATGATTTAACCAATGCAAATGCTAATAATAAAAACAGATGTTTTGCTACAGTTATCAGTGCTTCACTAAAAGGTCAGTTCATCCATATCACCCCAGTTGCATCTAACCACAAAGACTGTTATGTTAAACAATGCACAGTTTGTACTTATTTACAGAGCCAGAAGCTGTCAACTGTTTTAGACCTTCTTCTCTAATAAGGAAATACTAATAACACACAATCAAAGAGCAGATGGTCCTTTACTGAAGCACCATTTCCTGCCAACTTTCAAACAGGAATTCATACACATCAGACCATAAGATACAAGCTGCCAAAACACTGTATCTATTGAATAATGAGGCAACTGAATGCACACATTTATTTCAGATTATTGTGAGCAGGGCTTGCACTAAAGTTGCAGTATGGTCATTTCTATCATACATCCTCAATTCTTGCCTACAATCTTGGAACTGCTCTACTGGAGTACTTGGGGGTTAAGTTGGTTGTTAAAGGGCACCTTCACGGTAAGTGCTCAGGGAGGAGAAATTCTTTTCATAATTTGAACAGATTTCTGTCCCGTTGGTTTTCAGTAACCTTATGGTCAAGAGGTCTGCACATGCCTTAAGGCAGCTGCTTCATTACTTCTGTTTGGCAATTTGGACCATGATCTCAATGACAGATCACTTCCAAATTAAAGCACTGGGGCAGCCCTGGAACTGAGGGGATACCACCCAAAGTCAGCAGTGTCAGATTTAATCATCTTCACTTGATGAAGATGAACATTGTCTAAGATTGCTGCCTTCTATCTACCATCTAAATGTGAATGCAGCTATTGTAAAGGGCCTTTACAGTGTTTGACCTTGCTGTTATAGAGAGGAGAGGCTCAGAGAGGAGGCACAATAATGACAATTGAAATGGTAATTGTTTTGACAAGGAGAAATGTCGCAGAGCAATGAGGAAGAAGGGGCTGAAGCAGAGATTAAATGAAATATATGAGAGGGAATAAAGGTAAAATATAAAGACACTCCACATCTGATTAGGTGTTTATGTACATGCTGGAGAATGGGAAGAAAATAAAAGTAGATAGAGTGCGGTGTTATCTACTTAAAATGAAAATACTTCACACATACTGTTCTGAGAAAGAAGGTTGCAATTTAAGATTGCTACAAAAATATGACGTGTTCCAAGAAGCCTCTAAAATTTGCCATTATATTTGCAATTATATTGGAAATTCATACATTGCAAATTTTTCCCATTTCTCCCTCTATCTGTCAATGTCGCTGCCGCACTGCATCAGTATTGATGCCTGTTTTTTCAGCACCACCACCAGCCCAGCATCCACCTGTACCCTCTGGCAAGGAGATTTAAGATATTTGCTCATCACTCTCCAATATCCGTATGGGATATAAGCGTATATGTGGGGGAGTGATTAGGTCAGAGCCTAGACGCCAAACTAACAATGTTCTACTGCAATAATAAACATTTCAACGTGAGTTGTCTCAGTGAATTGAGGATCATGTGGTGGATCAAAGTTGAACTATCGTGGATAAATTAAAATGATACAGGTCAAAAAGATCTTGAGTTCAGTTGAAATTGTATTGGCTATAAATTGCTATAAGTAAAAATGTATTTGAGAGATTCAGAGGAATTGACAAGCATGAAGAAGGTGGTCTCCTGTAGGAATGCAGGGAAGAAAGTTCCAGTTAGCTCAATGTTGCAAAGTAAGGTAAAATAGGTTACACTATTGTTGTCCACGTCATCTTTGGAGAAAGAACAATATAACAGGACCCCAGAACTAGAGATTAGGTCAAAAAAGAAAGTTGCACTTGGATCTTTTCACCATTGGTAGTGCTGATCAAGAAATTGACAAACGATTTGGGGTTAATGGAGATCTTGACAATCTTTTAAAGGTTTTTAAAAAACTGTTTTTTTAATGTTTTGAATCCAACTAAGTACCTCTTTAAAAAAAGGGTCACAACATAAAGAAAGATTTATGCAATGATATATTTATTTTACTATTTCCTAGTTAACTGCATGGCCACATATTTTCACTTCTTCTTTCTAGGCCCAACTAAAAGAAAACTCAAACATGTTACACAGTTAATTTAGGCCACTTGACACATGCAGACCCTTTCTGACAATAGGAACATCATTTCACAGCATGTATAATTTAGCTGTAATGGAGTTAGTGTAATTAATAATTTCTTCATATATCCACAGTCAAAGTCTGTTAGATTATTTCCCAGGTGGTTTTCTCACTCCCTGAATCATCAATCATCATCAATTTGTGTATCTGTGTGCTGTTTCAATCCTCCAGAGAGAGCAGTTTTAAAAGTTTGCTATTAGGATATAAATGTTTTCATGCTTGTACAATGATAAAAAGTCTGATAATCTGTCCCTCTCAAGGTCCCACATTTTCCTAACATTTTCACTAACATAACCAGTTAGTTTTAGTCGCCTAAACTTAACCAAACCTTCACCACTGCTGTGGTTGATGACTAAATTGTCTTGTGAATGTATTCATTCATTTTTGTAACAGTGATATTTGGAAGGCAATGACACACAATCTTCTTTTCTTTTCTTTTTTTGGGGGGAGGGGGGTGTATTAACACATTTTTATTATTGTTTTTAAAATGTGGTTTTACTAAGTTCCTTTCCCTTTGCCCCAACTCTTATAAACACTGTCCAGAGTGCTGATCCTGGTGGTGTCCCAGTGATTCATTGTCATTTGGGCCAGTAAGTTACTGTACTGTCGGGCACTAATGGCCAATAATTAGCCTCACTCGTTGGTCTGATAATTTGCATTAACCTCCTTTGCATAGACTCTTTTGCCAAGTGTTATGGTGAATTTAACCCTCCTATTATGTTGAGAGAGAAAAATGATTATTATGTTACAGGTCAAATTGACCTGCAGTGTATGTACACTAACAAACATGCATATAATCATCAAAACGTGATGCAAATCTCAAGCAACCTGATTAGTTGATCAGTTTACATAATATATAAATAATTTACTAGTATAAATTATGCGGGTCAATTGACCAGCAACATCATCAATGTATACAGTTTGATAAAAACAATCAACAATACACCAACATGTCCACATTTTACACCTGAGGTTATGACCCTAAATGAGTAAAAGTCAAAAGATTTAAGGGATTTAAGGGAAAAGAGAGTCTGACCAGTGTTTTGAGCAACTCAAAAGCCAAAATGGGTCAAATTGACCTGCAACATAACAGGAGGGCGTATCCATACAACTTTGTTCTTGTACTGCAAATATTTGCAGTCTATACTCAAGACACAGTTAGAATTTTGTGTTTTCTGCATGTGGATTACATTCAGCAACATATTTCTAAGTATCTGACTCTGCATTCTCTTTCCATTCCCCCTCCTCTCTTTCCTCATCTCCCCTTTTGCCTGAACTGTACTTTATTATTAATTTGAAACCAACAAACCTCTGCCAGTTGTATCATTATTTATTATACTCTGACTGCAGAATGAAACAAAAAGTTCCTGTGAGTGTGCATAATTCTCCAAATTGGCAAAAACAAAACAACCAAAAACAAAACGGTAGGCTGCTTAATTTGGTGACATGGTGGTAGGTTTTTGCACTGTTCTGTCACACACTTGGCAGAAGGATGCTAGATGGCTGATGGGCATTCTTACCCACATCTATGAACATGTAGATGGACTTCACATTTTGTATTTAGGACAAGAATATAGGTCAATTTTCTTTGTCGTCAACAGTTTACTAAATCCCTCCTAGTTAATGAACAACTGTTATTGGTCAGGTACAGAGATTCACAGAAACAGGTATGGGAAAGTACAGATTTTGGACAGATAGATAAGAACTATGTGTGTGTATACAGGAAGGGAGACATAAAATAAACTGTGTGTACCTTCCATAAAGAAATACAGTGTGAGGGATGGAAGGGATTTGGTGAGTGACCTCTAGAATGTCATGCAGAATAAATCCCATGTTGCCTGGCAGGTTGTGTTTTGGCTCTCTTCAAATGTCTGTATATCAGTCTTTGTGTTTGGAAATACCACATTATCATGAGCAGAATGGCAGCAAAGCATGATAAAACAAAAGGGCTTTCAAGACACCCTTACAGCAGCTGAAAGAAAATGTTAGTGTGTCTAGATACGGTTTACAGCGAGTAACTATGCTTAAGAGTGCGCACAATGCAGGTAGATTGTCTTGGAATTAACAAATTTGAATCATTTTTTTAATCTTGTTATTTCAATTTGATCTCCTTCACTCTGCTTAGTTATGGTAATGTCCCATTTTTGTCTGCTTCAATCCCTCACTCCTCTTTTAGAATTGTTGAGACAGACATATTTCACTTTCACATAACATGTAATAACACATATACCCATAATTTCATTTAATGTAGAATAAATTCTGGTTGCCCCATTTTAGCTACAGTTCAGCTACAGTTAATTATGCTAAATCACTAAGGTTAACTAACAATTGACATTACAGGATCATGCAGCAATATGATTGAATTATATTTAGAGATTGCCAGGTCATTTTACATATTATATGGATGATAAGGGTGTCTTTTATCATATTAATAGATCTGAATGTCACTGTATCTGTCTTTTGTTCCAACATATACACATCCCAAAAAAGACTGCGGCCAACTGGAAACTCCAGTTCTACAGAAATCTTAGCACTAGAACCACCCAACCATTCCATTAATTGCCTGCCAATATGACCACCTGTGTCCATATAGCTCTCATATTTACTAATCAATGAAAAAAAAGCAGAATGGTTTGCAGTTGAGCAGCCAACCCAAGAACAATCAGGACCTGGAAACAGGTGATGGTCTTTGGCAGGTGAGGCATCCTCGGCTGAAGCTCTCAGAGACATGGTTGTGGAAATCAAAAACTGACTGAAGTGTTCTGGTTGTTTATATGATACACATATTTCTTTCTGGTAGTCAGATAGAAGAGATTTAGAGTAAAAAGCAAGGCAGACAATATGATTGTTTAGAGGAGGGAAGAGTGTAAACGGAATGATGGAAAAGTGAGACTTGAATATGCCACAGTTGGGAGAATGCACGTTGGGATGTTCTATTGGTACCAAGCGCACACACACACACACACACACACACACACACACACACAAGCAACCTAATTGTAACTCTCTGCACTGGAAAGACCTCCAAACAATTTAAACCATATTTTGTAAATTCCTGCACTTCCTTTCAGCAAATGGCTGCATAAGACGCTGAACTTCAGGGTGAAAAGTGAGGCTGAGTTTTAAAAAGCAGGAAGAACATGTGAAAGAAAGATAAAAAAAACATGAATTATTTCTAATGCAAATTTGATTTGATTTTCAGCCTCTGAGTGGGTATGGCCAGGAAGGCACTTTGTGTCTTATTGTGTGTGTTCAATCATTAGGCGCAGCCAGGATGCAATTCACTGTTTGAGCACTCGCACTTCACAGAGTAACAAAGCCGCCAGGTCCAACCACTGAATAAAATCTCCCCTAATGCTGAACTTGTTGGGTGAGCTGTAAATATTCATGGATATGTCACAATGGGGATGTTGAATAGTTGTATGGCTGACTGTGCTGAGATTGTGAATGTGACTGTGCATGTTAAACTACTCCAACAGACTAAAAAGATACCATGTCACTCTCTGTAGCTAATGTCACGGGTCCTCTGTGTTCCATTCTGCTACTCTCTCAGCAATCCTTTAGCATTTCTGCTCCAGTGCTGTCCATCTAATTTGGTAATGAAATATTGTTGCCATTGGCACAGTTTTTAAAACTATCCAGGTTTCTCAGATCAAAAACAAAAGGTAAATGAACTGTTAAGTGAAGCAGTAGGTGGCCTCTTTACTGAAGCAACAGTGGAGGTTTGACAGTCACAACAGCAAATTGTAACCTAAAAAATGAATTGAAAATACAAAATATAGTGTAACTTGGTCATTTATAATTCTACCCTTGATTATTTAGGTTTCAGACCACTGTGTGCTTTGTGTGTGACAGTCAGCATTATCAGAGATTTTCTACAAGTTGATTTCTATGTTTTACTGTTTGAATTGTTAGAACATGTCTTTTAATTAGCTGTTAGACAGTTACAAAACCTTACATCTACGCCCCCTGCTTATTTTACAGTATATGTGGTTGTTAAGATTTTGTTAAACGTGGCTCAGATCTGTGATCACTCTTCTTTCCAAATCAACCTTTACATCTTTATTAAAAAGGTAATCTCAGACTTTCAAACTTAACCCACTGTCACCTGCTTCACAACCTTTTATATTTTACAAATTATAGTAAAAAGGAAGCAGGTCTTAAAGTATGAGGTACCACAATAGGGAAAGCGCTGGGTCACTTCTTTGTACAGTTCAGTCAGAAATTAGTAGGGCAGCGACACATTTGTCATTGTTTTGGCTCTCGACACAATGAAACAGTGACTAAGGTTAAACTGCTGACTTTATTGCTGACTTCAGCTTTAAGGGTGTTTGAGGGTGTTAATGTCCATATTGAAAGAACAGTGTAGAAATTGTAGTCAATCAACTTTAGGGTAATGCAACAAGACAATGCTTCTAAACACACAGACAAAGCAACAAACAAGATTGATTTCCATGGCCATAGAGAGAATTGTTATTACTAAGCCAGTCTCCTGAATCCAACCAATCATGTGTTTCATTGCTGAAAATCAGACGGAAGGCAAAATAAATGGGGTGGACTAAATAATAGAAATACCTCCGTTTCACACAATATAATTCAACAGCACCTCAAACTACAGCCTCTAAAATGACAACAAAGAATAAACACCTTTCTGCAGTCAAACAAAACACAATACAGTTACCTTCATGACGATAGGGTCTAATGAAGGTGGACCTAATAAACTGGCAACTGTAACAATTGTAATTTGAATACTTTAACTCGTCATTTTAATGTTAATTCAAAACAGCTCAATCATTTTTGGATGCAAGTAATCTTATAATGAGTCTAGTAGGATGCCTACTGAGACTGCACACCTGCTATCAGGGAGAGGGTTAGGTAGAATGTTGTCCAGCCTCACTGCTGAGGGTCATCTTAATACTTACTTAATACATTTTTCTCATGAGGATGAAAACGTAAAGGTACATTTATGTCCACAAAAATACGTGTGCACTCTCACCTGGTACGGAGAACAAAGCTGAAACTTCAAGCTGCTGGCTTCTCTTTGCAGCGTGTCTTTGAAACCAGCTACCTGTTCATGAATTCTTCATCGTCATCCATTACACAGTGGCTGTTTAACCTTTGTAAATGGCCTCTGTGCCATTCAAAATATGACACTATAGTCAAAAAGAGCTTGTCACTAGAATAGCATTGCAAATGCAATGCTTGCCTCAGATAATATTATGTTAATCTACATGTTCAGTGCATTTTCTGTGGCACCCTGTGTGTTGCATTGCTTTCAAACCTTTATACTTGTACTTGCAGTTGTCACCACAACAGGCATTTCATGGAGATTGTTTTTAAAGATTAAAAGTTGAATTTGAGCTAGTGTTGATTACGTTGCCCTTTTTTAGCTCAAAATGACTTCATCAACCAGCCTACATCTGTATTTAAAACTCTCCTGGAGTACATTTTTCTGCTTGTTGGCTGGATGTGTATCTGTTGCCAATTAGCAACATGTGTTGTTGAAGTGTTGTGTTGGGCAGCAGTGGACTTATGATTCCTATAATTTCACAGGCTTAAAAGGCTCTTCAGAAAGGTGTTTCATAACCAAATCACTCAATCCAATGAAAATGAAGAAAACTATGTTTAATTATAGTTGACCAGTAGGGACAAGTGCCAGGTTGAAATTGCTTATTAACAGCCATTTTAATGATGTACAATTCCTTTCCTTCTGAAATTTAAATAAAAAGAAATCCTACATCATATTAATAATCAACATGGATTTAATAAGTCAGAAAAAAGTCCTCTACAGAAGATGACATTAGTCACAATATGGACAATATTGACTGCAAAGGGCATGGAATGTGTGTGTGTGTGTGTGTGTATCTGCTCTTGTTCTTCTGTCTTTGTGAGGACTAGAATTTGAGATTTGAGATGTAGAATATTTTTTTATCCAGTTGTCAAAGACTGTTTTGGTTTAGGACTTGGTTTTAAGGTGAACAATACAGTAGATTTAGGTTAGGGCATATAGGCCTTGTAATAGAAGAAATCGAAATGATTGAAACATTGCAGGATGAATAAAAAGAAGAAAATGATTAGTTTTTCATTTTTCAGTCTTAATTTCCACATTAATAAACAGAATATAGTGATTTAACATGAGACATGTCATAATCTTGACAGCCTTCATTTGGCCCAGACGGTTATTCTACCACAGTTAAATGTGTCAAATGTGTCCCCAAATATTTCCCCCTGAGTAAATAGATTATATTAATATAATTGAGCTGCTGCATATCCTCTATGTTATCAAGTCACAGACAAACATATATGAAAGCCAAGGTTCAAACAGACTCCGATGGCATCAACAGTGTCTGACTGGCAAAAATATGCACATAATTAAGGGCTAAAACATAACTTTTTTTCATGGCGATGGTTACATTTTTCATTTGAGCTGGCACAAAATGAGGTAAATTACATCAGCAAAGACAGCTCCTTAGTCTCAGTGAATGATGAGAGCATGGCTTAGGGCTACAGCTAAAAAACAGGCTCTGCTAAGTGATGTACAATATTGACACCAATGAAAATAACTTTTTAAAAATTGAAACTTAACAACAGGTACATTTCACAGTGGCTGCATTTCCACAGCAACAACATACACACATATGTGTCAGGGGGCATTCTAATTTTATTGCCACAAGTTCATTCGGAGCTTATATTTAGTTTCCCACAGCTCAGCTCTGATTCTGGAATCATCTCTTCTAGTCATAGCTTAATAAAACCTGACATCATATATAGACAAATACACTCCATGGGGTCTTGTTTTTTCTTAGGTATAGCTCTTACTGAAAAAGTCAGAGGGAAATAGCTAAACCTAGCTAAGCTAATAGCATTTCTGGTTTGGCTAATAGCTAAACCAGAAATGGAAGTCTCACTAAAGGAAAAGTTCCTCTGAATTCTCACGAGAGGTTGAGCTATTGCATCATTAATCGTCAACACAAGAGCCTGTCTCTGTAGGGATCCTTTCCATAATGTCGTCACAGACACTTAGAATAACAATCGGACCTTGTCAGTGGTAAAACAAACACTTTTAGTGGACAATTGCTGCAAACAGTTACATTGCAGCCTGTTCGTGGATGCCGGCAGAGGTGCTCTACTGGACCAACTATTAAAGTAAGTAAATAGGTAAGCAAATAGTATTCATTTAGGCCCCTAACATTTGTAAATAATAGGGACCAGATCTAAAATTACCAGAGTTTTGCTTTAAAGTCCTTGGGAAAAAAACAGAATCATCTGTTTTATGTGTCCCTAGAATTTTAGCTATTGTAATCCTACATGACTAATCGTGGATGTTTGGCGCTGACTGTCTGGCTTGATGCCACTTTAAAAGAACATTTTGGCTGTTGCTACAACTGAAGATGTGACTGTGGTTCTTAAATGGTTACATATTAATGACATGCTTTCTTTGTTGATTATTGTGCCCTTTTTTCCATTGATGAGATAGATGGGAGGAAAAGGAAATGAACGACATAGCCCACAGTCACTGTCAAGAATGAAAAGGTAAATGTAAAACTAAAGGCTGCAATCAACCTAAAGGGCATTCATCAATTAACAAATGAATACAGGTGAATAAAAACCAAATGTATTCAAATTTATTCACCGACTGTAATTGCATGTACCAGGACTTTGACATGGTGGTTTGTGCAGACAATATTCACTCACAAAAGGGTGCCACAAAACATCAGTCACTCAATTTTGTGTGTGTACTGTGCATTTGTCTGCACTGTTCCAGCCACCTCCTTTTCTCCTTTTTCTCTTTCACTATTTATCCTTCCCAACTAGCTGTGCAATCGTATTGTTTTATAAAGAGATACAAACATTAAGGCATAAAATGAGCAAAACAATTAAAAATAAAAGATAGAGGGAGACAGCAACTAAATGAAAGCAAGAGAATATGACATAGATATTGCAGTGAGGGAGGAATATAGATAAAAGAGCAGGAGCAAAAAGTGATTTGAAGGGTCAATATTTATGGAGGTGTGAGCTGTTAAGAGCTTGGAAAAGTGACATCAAGGAAATCAATGGGGGGGAGGGGCAGAAGGAATAGGGGCAGTTTAATATGGAAGAGGAAAAAGAGGGTAGGAGTAGAAGAGTCAAAAATGAAGTACAGACAAAAAGAGGGAATGAGATAAGGGAAGATGACTGAAAAAGGACTAGGCGAGAATAATCGTCTTGGAAGGAAATGGCTAAATAGGACCACGGATAATAACAAGAGTGGAAGCTACGAAGAACAACTTCCAAGCAGAATAATGAAGTAGGAATATGCGATAGTCTGCTGATAAGTAGCCCTATAGCTTTACTCGGTCCGAATCTCGTTAGTGTTAATTGGGCCGAGTCTATCACCTAGACAGAAGGGCTTGGACACAGTCATCGCTTGGACATATGGCCAGCAGCATGATGCAGAAAGCTGCCAAAAAGAGGGATTACCTTCACAGTGATATGCATAATCACAGAGGATTCTCACATAATAGCAGTAAGGACACACTGTAGCTAAGGAATTACAGCACAGGGAAATGTACATCGTATGTGTAAACAACATTGCACTGTATACTGCGCTATAGCTACATAGTTAAATTCACTGTTACAATACTGCAGCATAATAAAGTTTAGTAACAGAGAATAGAAAATAAGCATCACAGGCATTACCTCCAAGCCAAACGTTTATAAGAATTGTTTTACAAAAAAAGTCCAGCATTTCATATTGTAACAAGGTTATGAAAGCATAGTTCACAGTTGGGGGTGGGGGCAACCTCGCAGTAACGACAAGACTCCAAGAAGTTACTGTACCTGGCTAAGAAATGTTCCAGCACATAAACCTGTAAAGCCACAACTTGTCCTTTCATACTCTACGTTGTGTGTACAGATTAAACAAACAACACATAAAGTGTAACTTAGTCTTAGAGGTGCTGGTGGGTGGATTTTGCTAGCTGTTTACCCCTATTTGCAGTTTTTATGCTAAGCTAAGCTAACTTACTGCTGACTGTAGCTTAATATTTAACTGGCAGATATGAGAGTGGTATTGATCATCTCATGCAACTCTTAGGAATGCGAGTAAGTGCATTTTCCAAAAATGTGAAACTATTGCTTTAGGTAAAATTCATGTCTGCAGGCTAGTCTAGATATTAGCGATATTTAGATATGAAAATCTGCACATTTAGAACATAGACTTGAGGACTAGATTGATCATTTGAACTGACATTTAAAGGGATCGTGTGATTTCTCTCAGAGAGTGGCTGCTAAGTATTGCTGTCCATGTAACATACACACAAGATACAATTACCTGTAGTGTCTTGCTAAGCTACCTATTTAGCTGGATTTGTACACTTACTGTTTATGTGCTCTACAAAATTACATGTTCACATTGCACTCTCTCACCTGATCATCTGTATCTCCAGAGCACGCCCATGTCTGAGCACTGCTTCCAGCATGTCTCTTCCTCCCTGTCTCTCTGTGCTGCCTGCAGTGTGACCACATATATTATTTTACCTTAAGAACAATGACTAATGACCTTGATGATCATTTTAATTTGATACACTGAATATTCTGCTTGTATTACTAGTTGTATTTACATAAACAACAGTATCTACTGTACAGTACCAGTTACCTGAAACATTAGATTTTGCCTTATCTACTAACCTAACGTTACCTACTTTGGTAGCTCGTAACTTAGTGTATGAAAAAACAAACTTGTATGTCCAGCTGCTGGTCCTGCTTTCTAAGCTTAGTATGTATTGTTACTTCCTCCATTTGCTCACCTCCACAAAAAAACCCCATCAGATTACATCACAGCACAGAACGACTACGTACTTATATTTGTTGTCAGGGAAACTTAATGTGCTGCAATACAGTGGTAGTGACGATCCCTCTGATAAATCGACTGTACTAACAGCGTGACTTGCTAAAGGGCAGATATGTGGAGATGATGGAGCACAAAACAGAGCTAAAATAAGAATAACTATTGATCTGTCTGGATAAAAAGACAACAGTTTGCTAACACATTCACCACAGCAACAACTTGAAAAGATAACAGTATGTCAGTGTCTTGTAAAGAACACAAACTCAAGCACTAAAACTTTGTTTTGTGTGTCACATAAAGATATCACCCTCATTTCATAAAGATTTTTTGACCTGGTTCGGCTCACCCAAAGGTCCTTTCTAGCTCCATGCTGCTTCAATGTCAAACTCCTGCCTTCCGGCTGTGTCTCTTCCACACAATCCTAACTGTGTTATATTATCAGGACTCGAAAATTATTTTTCAAAGTTGATAGGTTGTGGCATGGACAAAATTCAAACTTTATGGTTTTGGGAAGGATTTGTACCCGCAATACTTCAACCTCTGCCCCACCATGATTTAATGGTTTTCAATTTCTATGCTCTTTATTGCTCAGTGAGTGTTTATTATACTTTTTATACTTTTCTTTTGGCCTTTTTCAACAAAGCCAAAGACTGTAGCTTCAAACTTTATTCTCACATCGTTTTTATTGTTTACATAACAGAAGATTTCCGGACAGTCCTGTCTGCTCACTTCAGTGAAAATTAATTTAGGTTTGCATCTTGTGGACTAACTTTGTAAAGATAAAACTGCTGGAGTTTCTTGATTACAGAGAATGAAAGTGGCCACTTTCAAATAAAGATATGTATCCAACTGAAATGAAGATGTAGTAATTAAATGAAACTTTTTTTCTTCCATTCGAGGCTCTGGCATAAGGATGGAGGTTTTCATGGTCGCTCTTATTTCTATGTTTAGATTCGTGTTCATGGAAGAAACATGAAGTGAATATCATGACACACACAGTGGGAGAGTTATGGAGAGGAGGTGGCTTATTTACAAACAGATGCTACTCCATAATGACTGTTGTGGTCCTTGGCGGTCACATGTGTGTGTGTTTGTGTGTGTGTGTGTCTGGCCTGTGGTTGTCTTACTTTGTAGGCTACATACTGGAGTCAACTGTCACTGATTGCTAGGTTGAAAACCATGGACCACACAAAATCAGATGGTGTGTGTGTTTGTGCCAGTGCTTTTCTGTGTATTCTGTGCATTTATCTGTGTGTGTGTGTGCTCACCATCCTTACACTTACTGCATACATTAAACAAGTGCAAAATGACAACTGCTTTAATTAAAACACCAGACAACTGAATAAAGACTTCACATCAAGTATCTGCACAAACTGCTGTTGACTGTTGACATGTTAAAAATACCGTAAACTTGGCAAGTATTTCTCTATAGCAAACCATTAAAAGAATCAGCAAAACTGACTGTTTTTCTTTCTAGCGTTTCAGCAGGTGTCAAGCAAACACTCTGTTATATTAGGCTGGGCTTTGAAGAAAGAGAGAAAGATATGAGAGGGGAGAGCGAGAAAAGAGGCAATTTTGTTTTCACAAGCTATTTTCTCAGCTAATGAATTCTGACCTTTTGAATGTTTACTTGTCCCCTTTTCTGAGATGAGCTGGTTTTAAGAAAGAAAAAATTGGGTTTTGAAAGTGAACCAGTACCTTGTGTAAAGTTTTAAATAAGTTGTGTTTTGGGGTTCTTAGTGAAAATGTATCATTTCTCAGAAGAGGTTTTTTTTTTCTTCTGCATGAATGTCTCTTCTCACTCTCACTCTTTTATCTCTCTCTTCTCCCTGTATCTGCTTCATCTTTTCCTTTGCTCCCCATTTCTCTCAACTTTTTTTTCTGAGCCTGGCCACCAGATGGGAGACATTGGGATTTATCTTTCTGGCAATGATTGAAAGAACACTCTAAGAAAAACACACATGCTGCACATACTGTACACAAACCTGACTTAACCTTTGTTTAACACTAATTAATCACCTCAACCAAAACATAATTTTCTCTTAATGTCTTTGATTAAGTAGCATTTTCCCTTAATTTTCTATTTCAATTCACACATAATGTGCTTAACTTACCTTGATGTTAACTGAGATGATGTTTTTCTCTTTTGCTTTCAGCAAGGAAGACATTGCATAAGAGCTGCAATTAACTGTAAACTTCTTTTCTTTTTCTAAAGAGCTTTGGTCTATGTTTAGATGCAGGTCCAACCCTTAATGAGAGGAACACTAACAACTTACTTTTAGCTCTTTCTAATGATGAGTTCCCCTCCCAGGTGAAAAAAAACATCCCTGCACTAAGAAGACAGCTGATTTACTGTTAAACTCAATAGGTGGAAGTGGTCCAATCTTAATGGAATGACTCTTTTTTGAATAAAAGAATATGAATGAGGGGGTGCACACAGTTCTGAGCTGTACTGCCATACGCATTGACAGCCCACAAAGCTTTTAAAATGCCCAGTCAAGTAAACACGTCCACACTAAACGATGCAGATTCTGTGAGCATCAGTCATCATGCATGCTTCACAAGTACGAGCATACTTACTTACATAAGCTTTATTAACAACAAAATAAATTTAAAGGTAGAGGCAGACATGGGACATATGGTTCAAAAGTCTCGTAACATGAAGTGCAGATTTAAGACCTAACTTTAAGTCTCTGATGGATCAGATGAGAAGTCTAAGTGGGTCAAGTGGCAGGCATGAAAGTATGTTAGAACCTCTTCAACACTCCACTGGCTTGTGTACAATTCCTGTAGCAAATGGGCATTACTTTTGTCAGTGTTATTGTTCCTTGGTAAATATATGTCTCACTGCGAGACATCTGTTTGTGTGTGTAGATCAAACGCTAACCCGAGGATGTGCTGGTGGTGAGGAACAATATGGCATGTGATCTGCAGACATACTGTATACACTTGTGCACCGATTGTTTTAAACCCCATACCACAATGCTTGCTCCATTCAGAACTTTGACTAATGTATAATCTTTATGTTGTTATAGTGAGTGTACATGTTGCTTATTACAGAGTTTCTTTATACAAATTAGTAAAATAATAAAAATAACTTGAATTTGAATGGTGTCTGTTAACATCTTGCCAGGGACTACAGATGAAAATTTTACTTCTAGGATAACTCTGGCTAATTTACATTTTAAAATTGTTATTATTTCTGTTGATCAATGGATTTATTTCCTGACAAACAATTCATAAAAAAACAAAACATGAGCTTGGCAGTCATGAGCATGGATGCAAAGAGGGTTGGAAGTGGGACATTATTTTCTCATGTATGGTTCATGCTTCCTAGTGTTTGACTTGCATTGTCCTTTGCATTGCTCACAGGACTTTCTCCTCCTAAAGTGGGCACATGTTTTGGACCACACGTCACTTCTACAGGAGAGCTGTCATAGCTGGCATCAGTGGCCGGCTGACCCCCTGCAGACATACAGCAGGTGCAGGCGGTTGATGGTACATGTGTCCTGGTGAGATTGTGAAGAGCATCTGAATGAGCTCTGGTCCTCCCTGGGGTGATCTTGAGCTTGCAGGTCATTCTCACTGAGGCATCCTTCTCATCTTTACAGATGGAGGGGCCTGTGCACAATGCCAAAGTGCCAAAGCATGTTCAGAGCCTTGTGGTCCATGAGGAGAAGGATGTGCCAGCTGTAAAGGTAGTAATGCCACATAGCAAATTCTTCCTCCTTCACCCAGTAGAGTTAAGTAAGAGACAATGACAACAGGAAATTTAAGAGATTACTAAAACAGTAAGCCAGAGTCAGTAGACAAAAATCTCTAACAGAGGACTGTTCTTGTAAGAAAGTAAACTATTCTAATTTACCATTATATTACCATGTGGTTTTTGTTTAATGGCATATTCTTCCCTTGTACTTGCTGGTGCTAACTTTCTCTCACAGTCATGTTTCACCTTTCATGTACTAAGAATGGACCTGAAGAACATAATGACTCCTTATTCACAGTGTATGACACACTTGTTGAACCGTACAAATCATCAGACAGCTAATAAATGAGCACTTGATAGCTAATTAGCACAAGCTCCGACTAGCAACATCTGACAAAGGCAAAGACAAAGGGACATGTGGACATCACTCATTAGGCATCACTCAGTAGGAAGAATTTTATACAAATCAAACTGGCAAACATATCCTTCACAAAAAGGCTTGGATGGCTTTTGAATCAGATCTGATAATGTGCACATGAGTCAGTTAATCCACTGAAATAGGACTGGATGTATGATACCTATGCTTTGAGGCATGGTTTGCAAGAGGAAGCAAAAATCTTGGGAATGGTGGAAACTATGTTTCTCCTCCCACTGTAGCCCTTTACATATCAGCATGCAGGCACCCAAAAGGACAGTCTACAATCATTTCCCTTTCTTAATAAAAGTGTATCTGTGATGATTAAGTGTGAAAGTACTAAAGACCAATATTTCCCACAATATTTGTGCATGCTGTGCAGCTTCGGTTCACCATAAAATATGGCATGGTGTGAAACTGGCAATACCAGATCATGCTGAGTACAACTTAGTCTCACTTCGCCAACTCAAAGCCCCACCATCTGCCATGTGTTGTCACATTAATATTAGAGCCCAATAATTTTTGTCCCTCTAGTTCTATCTTATTTTTGAGTGTATTCACTATTTACTATAAGGCTGTGTTTATCCTCAAATGTATATATTTCAGACGATCTATTCATCTCTTTATTTTAAATCCACCGTGATCTCAGTTTGTTGACCAGTGTGGCACCAGGAAAAATCCTGCAGGCTGTGTATACCAAACAGGTGTAAACCAAGTTTAAAAAAGGAAACCTTTCTATTTGATGCAAGATCAAGCACAAGCCAGTCAGACAGCCAGCCTGCCAGGCAGGCATGGGGGTGTCAATGGAATAAAAACAAAGAGAAAAGGAGCTGCTGTTGCAGCTTTTCCCTAAAAGCTCGTTAATCCCAATTTAGCTGTCACAGGGATGAGGTAGGTGTGAGTTTGTGCGGTTCTGTGACTCGACATGTGTGAGAGAGAGAGAATGTGAAGCAGAGAATAAAGTCTTCTTGCCTTACACCCTTGCTTCTTAAGCTGTCACATCAACTAGCCAATTAGCCTGATGGCCAATGAAAAGTTAATTTCCTCAGTCAGCAATGCTGTGTGATTCCTACGGTTGGGGTGAATAAGGCCCTAAGGCGCGCTTCAAAAGAGTTCATTTTAATTGTACGGAACAGTGGTTAGATATGTTGACTCTTAGAAAGCATGATTGTTAATGAATGTCAAGAGTCGAGTCATGTGTGAAAGTGAGAATATCAAATCTTGCTGGGTTTAAAAATCATTCAATAAGGAGAAGTGAAATAAATTCATAGTTCCAATGTTATATGTATATACAACATGTAAAGGTTTCAATTAATTCATCCAAACTAAGTGTTTGACGGTTATGTCATAACTCACCTTGAACTCACAAATTGTCCTTTTTACATTTCTGTTCATGTACAGGTTAAACAAACATGTGTAAATTAGACAGCACCGAATGTGTTGGTAGGCATAAATGTACCGAGCCAGGCTAGTTATTGTCTCTTTGTCTCCAAGCTCTATGCTAAACTAGGCCATACACGTACCGACCCGATACTGATCTCGTTATCTCACTCTCAGAAAAAGATAAGCAGATTCTCCAGAATGATGTGAACTCTTCCTTTAAAATTAAAAAGCTAAACTGAGTCAACACATGTAAACCTGCTCACTCACAGTAGTCTGGTTCGGAAAAATGGCCAGTTGTTGGAACAAGCTATACATACAACATTTACATATTATGACCTTGTGTTGAACGTGTTAGCAAACTGTTGTCTTTGCACATATCCAGCAGACACGAAGCAACATGACCATTCATTTGGAGTGAGGTTTCTGCCCATCTGATGAAAGTCCGAAAATGCACTCTGCTTTAAGCTCTTATTTTGTCTCCAACAACACTTTAAAGCATTAACTTTACATTTAGTTTATCTGAGCTTTTTCTTTCATTGAAAACTGGGGTTAATGAGAGTGGTAAGAGTTAACCGAAAGAGTATAGTTGTGGGCCATGAAAACCAAAACAACTAGCTGACAGATGCTAAAACATTCTGCAGGACTGAGGGGAATTGCAGAGTCAGGCAAAAAAACAATCATGGGTTTGCCACTACTAGTGACACCTTTAACATTAGACATGGTGATTTAATCTGTTGTTAATGTATCAATATTGATTGGTGCAGCTTTAATAGCATCATCGTCACAATCACATAACAGCAATCTGAAAACCACTTATATGTGAAAAGTCAATTGAGGTAAGTATTAAATCCTGAGCCTGTCAGAAGACAGTTGAGCTGCCTGTCTGTTAAAAGATGATGGTAGACTGTTAATGTTCTCACTCTGTGCAGGCTAAAGTATCTATCAAGATGCAATGTCTTCTAAATGCCTAGACCAATTATCCTCCCTTCACCCTGCACTCTGTGAGATGTGTGCAGATACTTGTGTCTGTGTCTGAAAGAGAAAGTCTGACTCTGCTTCCTTCTCGTAATTAGTGCTGAACGTAAAGAGACTCACCTTCAAAGGTTTAATACTTGAGATCTAAGTGGAAAGTTGCCAGCAGCAGGAGAAACAACTTCTTTTACTCACCCATGTCAGCACACACAGACACACACACACATACATACGTGTGTGTGATAGTCATCCAGCCTTTCTCGGTATTCCATCACATTGTAAACTTTTTCAAAACACAGTGTCACTTAAGGAGAAATTGGAACATGTTCAGCACACACAGTTCAGACTGTGCTGACTCAGTATGTAGTGGATAAGGTTTACTGTATATGTGCTAGAGAGAACAGTCAAAAAACGTGTAAAACAGAAATCAAAAATTTGGTTTTTGAAGAAATGTCACTTTATTAATATTCTTATGCTTCTCACAGCCACGTGAAACTCAACGCCTACCTTTGTCTGCTACCTTTGTTCAACACAGTATAACTTCCATATGCAGCTCTTCCGCATTAATTATTTACATTCAGTTGCAGTGCTCAGTGCCAGTGCAAGAAAGAATGTTCATGGGTAAGAGAAATGCAAACTTAACATGTTATTAATTTTATTTAATAATAACAATATTTTCATAGTCCCTAGTCCAGCCTTAAACATCCCTTCTAGTTTTTAGACATGGGTGTTGACCAATGAGTAATAATGACTTAAAATAAATCCAATGGATGGATACATTTCCATCAATATTTACTTATGGAAAACAGCAGCATTGTTATTCAGATGTCATTGTCAGGCCCAAATAACTCAAGTATGTCAAGTCATGGCAAATCATGCAAAATTGCCAAACACCATTGTTTTGGCATCTACAGAATTGGAAAAAGCCAATCTTAGCTGATGAAATCCAAAACTCTCCACAGATAACAGGTCATTTAAATTGTATTTGTGCAACACAGAAGATGGCAGAATTGTTGTTGCAAAACTTGAAATGCCATCCACTTATTGATATTAATTCATGAAAATACAAGCGTGGGAAATCTGTCACTTCCGCTGCACCAGCTCCTCCTTTAAATAGAATTTATTGGCACTGTCAACCAGGACAGGTGCAACCTGAGAGGCTAATTAACATTTCTCAGTAGCACAGTATGGAGAGTGTCACCAGCCATGGTAGTTATGCCAGCATTTGTGATTTACAATATTCCACCATATACGCAGATGTTTTAATAATATATAATAACCAATGTCAGCTTTTAAGGCATCTAACAGTCTGTGTTCAGACACATTTACTTCAACCTCAGCTGGTTTCTGCAAAGGGATGACTTTTCTGAGGTCAACTTATAGCCCCAAATTCTGCCAAGATCTTCTTTCCTTTTCTTTAACTCCTGAATTGATTGTAAGTCACTTTGTAGCTGCTGTTTATTGTGTGAAACCTACACCTGTAGCCTTGCCAAACATTGACTGAACATGTTCCTGATTCAGAACAACTTCTGACATTACCATTACCACAAACAATAAGATTAAACACTGGAGTGTAAACTGTAATGGTTGATTAAATGTGACAAGGTCAGATCTGTGAGAAAATTGTCACAACACAGTTTTGGGTCACTACTATTTTGTGTCTCTTGACATAAAAAAGAGCCACAATCAGAACAGAAAACAGTAGGGAGCTGACTTCCCTTTCAATCAAATGTTTTTTTTCCCTTCACAATATTAGCATGTAAAATGTACTTCACAATGGGGTTTCTTTTGTCCCACATGTCTCTGCTGGATGCTGTCATTCTATTTTATCTATTTATTTTTATTCACTTTTTTTGTGTCTTTGTGTTTTTGTTGTAATCCCTTGTCTGCTTTTCAAATTCAATTGACTTTCTTTTTCTTTTTTTAATCCTTCCTACTTACCTTCACTCAGTTTTGCCTTTGCTTACATATACCTACTTTATCCCAGTCTGCATTTTGGAATCAGCTGCTTAGTAGCTTAACTAATAATTCCATCAGTCATTAAATATTATATGTATAATAATATATGTCCTGAGCTATAAAAAGTGATAAAAGAGTGGAGTAGAGTAGCTCTAGAGGGGTCTAATGAAAATTTAATATTTCTGTAATAGTGTTTTGAGTGATATTTTCATTATTCCATAATGACACTGAAAAGTCTCAGAGGTTGGTAATTAGCCCCCTACCCATATCATAATCCTGTCTTTCCATTTTTTTCTCTTTCTCCATCTCTTTTTGTTTATCAAATGTCATAATTCAGCACATCCTTCTTACTTTGGGAAATTAAAACCCCTTTAAGCAATTATTTTTCTCTGCTCTGCTACAGCATATGTGGTTTTTGGCAAGCCTAGCTCTGTGTGCGTTCATGAACAGCCAGCTGCCAGTGTTCCCTGATCTGACTACCTGGATATAAAGAGTTCCCCAGAACAGAGAGTGCACATTCCTCAAGCAGGCGCTGCCAGAGGTTCTCTGTTCATCGAGTGGCAAACATAGGGTTTTATCTCAGTACTTTCAGTTTTGAACTGCAATATAATATTTTCTGCTGAGATAGATGCTATTAAGTACTGCATGTTTGAATATTTTGCACCATCTTATAATTTACACCCTCACCGCACTTATTTTAAAAATGACTATAATTCTGCAGTGAATGGAGGATGCAACGTGGACATCTTTAAATAGTGTATCAAATAATGAGTCTGCATTTTCTATTTATTATTCTTTGTGATTTATTTTCAAGTTGTAACAACAGCCATCAAGGCAATGTGCACATGTTGGTGGCATCCTTATTGGATGACATAGACACTGATATCATATATCAGCTTTTAAGTGGACAGCAGCACTCCAGCAGGGACCCAGATCATTTACAACAATCACAAGCTCTGGTTTACAGCCAAACTCAGCCTCATGGGGCCAAGAAGTAAGCCTACTGAGGAGTGGGATGAAGATCTCCAGGCAAGTCAAATACAAGGTGGATGGGATGCCATCAGCGCTACTCTATATAACCACGTTTATTTTTCTGCTTCTAACAAAACTCAAGCATCAGTGTATGGTCAGACTCATAAATGTTACGCAATACACACATGATGCAGGAAAAGCACTTAACTGTTTGATAACAAAGTAATCAATAGTGTGTTGCACAGCCTGACGTACACACAGGGTTATTGTGGGTGACCAGGTTTAGTGTAAAACAGTCGGCCTGTGGAATATCACCAGCAATAAGAAGAAATCCTCGCTTGCTCAAAGGACCAACTACCAGCTGACCAGACAACCAACAGAACAACAACCTGACTGAGCTGCAGCTCAGCAGGCTGTATTCACACCTGACTCACCCCACCTCTCAAGCAACCACTTTACACCTTACCACCAGCCATCTGCCCACCCCCACTCTCAAGATCTGTATGTGGTATGACAGATATTCAGGGGATTTAATTCCAGGTCCACACTGTGGACACAATTAGTCCCACTTTTACTTAGTCAGTGCGTTTACATGTTTACAGGTTACTGTTGGCCTTCAGCAGTAACCTGATTTGTAAAATGTCATGGTAATAAGAAATCCAGCTTTGGGGTAAGGCATTGGGGAAACTAGATTAGAAAGGCTATATTTCTGATAAAGGATCCCCAGTTTCTCATAAGTGTGCATGACAGAGTTCAAATAGAGAAAGTGTCACTGTGACAGTGTTTTACATACATGTAATAATACTTCATGTGAGAATATGAAATATGATAATGTCAAAATAGTGTCAGGTAGTATGAAAGAAATCTGATAGCTGGCCTGCTCACATAATCTAGTGTCTCCAAGTTCCTTGATTTCTGTCCATGTCTACGTCCATGTAAAGATGTTGACTGTCACTACACCCTGTCCCGCCCCTCTCTGTTATAAAATAAGAAAGAAAACAGGAATCAAAGAGCTTATTGGCTAAACCGTCATCACCCTGACATCTCTGGTCTTTAAACTCTGTTTGACTCCGGTTGGTGAGCCCCAAAAGAGACAAAACCCCTCAGCTGGACCCCCTGCAGTTCACCCACCACGCTAACAGTGGATGATGCAGCCAGCAGGAGACTGCACTTCACCCTTCACCATCTACAGTGAGGATTTAGTTTGTGGAGCTCTCACACTCCAAGCTTACTCAGCTAAGCGTACCATCATCTCTCTCTCTCTCTCTTGTGGTGGTGGATCTCCTCACTTCCTGACAGACAGTAAACACCATGCAATGACAACTTATCTGACTCACAGCCTCTCAGTGCAGATGTAACTTCAGCTTAAAATAACTGAAGAGATGTTCAAGTGGAGCTATTTATACATACAGTATGTGTGTGAGTGTACTTGAGCATGTGTTTGAAAGGAAAGAGAGAGGGGCGGTGGGGGTGCGGTTTGGAGTGGTGGTGCAACATGTTATGCATATTTCCTTCCAGTAAGACTAAATAGTTAATGTACACTCATTGCCACTTCATTAGGTGCACCTGCACAATATATTGTAACCCAATACAGCAGCTATGCCATGAATTCTACCTTTGCAAAGATAATAATGTTTAGTTTTTGTTGAACGTGTCAGAGGTGTCAGATCAACTATATGTTTATCATTAAAGTTGTAGTTGTGTTGTTGGACAGCGTTATATTGTGTTTCTAATGTTTTGTTCACACCATTTACATACATGAGGTGTGCCATGTGTACATGGATACACCTTTCTTAACAACTCAGACTTAAATGTACTGAATTATGTAAATTAACTTAAATTAAAAAGCAAGAAATTGAGAATACATGCAACAAAACAGAAAAAATAACTCAAATGCCTGCTTTGAGATGAGATGCTGCTGGCATTATTCTGTGTTCGCAGGCTGTGATTAAAGACAGATGCTTTTCTAATTGCTCAAACACGCGCTAATGATTCTGATGTTATTTATCGCTTACTGATCCACTGCTTGTAATTATCGAAAACATGACCTCTCCTCGTCCTTCATGGAGAATCGATGGATACAGTGGGGGGTATTGGAAAGGGAATGTTAAAGCTGTGTAGTGCAGGGCTTATACTTTTCTCATTGTTGTTTGCCAAAAAACTCCAAATGCTTACAGTTTTAACACTTTTATTGGTCACATGGCACATGTTTTACAACATGTCTTAACAAGTGGTTGTCTGTGTCTTTAAACTGATGCTCGATGCTTGTTTTCCTGTTTGAATATGGTGCTTCCTGGTCTGAAATCTTGCCTAAATATAATAATTCTGAGTGTCTGGATGCTTTTCCTATCAATGGAAATTGTATCTTAGCTCCAGCACATCCAACAGGTCTTTATTTGGTGAGCTACATGTGAGAAAATCAAAATTAGAAAATGTCTTTGCATAATATTCACATGCAGTCATTCAGAGGGGTTGCTAAACTAAAATGCTATTTAAACAATAAGAGAAAGGGTATGATGGAACAATGTTGGCTGACGTGCATGGGTCAATGAGCAATCAATTAAGAAATTGTGCATGTAGCACATTTTCTTCTCTCTCCATAACTCCCTCATCTTTCCTCTTTCCAGAAGTGGCAAAAACGATATGTTATCCTGCAATTTCACTGCAAATTTACCATATAATAATGCACCTTTCTCAAAATAAATCTGGACATATGCACATTTTGAAAACAATCTGAAATTAATATGATGCAGTTTGAGCCTCTTTTACTTTTTTGACTATATACAATATATGATACCATTATGCCACTTTGGGCACCCTGTTAAAAACAGCTTATGTCTGTATTATGCTTTTTCCCCAAAACACAGAGTAATAGAAATAGAAAAGAACACAAGATTGAAACACATTACATGAAGGCCAGTCGATGTAATTGTCTAAAAAAGCAATTTACAAGAAGACACCGGTTTTTGTTACATAAAACCATATTGACTGGCCATCACACATTGTAGAGGCTGTGATGAAATTATCACTTTTTGTTCCTTTAATTTAGAGTGAGGATGAGCTTGACTTAATGCTGTACTTCCAACAAGACAGCAGCTGAGACAAAACAGCTTTCTTTAAACCCTTAAATAATAATAATAATTTGAAATAGGCCTGCAATTGTTGCAATGTAATTTTTGCAATGTAAATAAAAACACAAATTACATTATTTCAAGGGTGAATAGTGCCAAATGCAACTTCATAAAATGTTATTGTCAAAATACTGAAGGGACACATGGAGGACTTCTCAAAAAAACTGAACATGAAATAAGACAAAAGGGTATGTTATGCTAAAAAAGGCATAACACCTAAACTGTCATCTCTTAAATATCACAAAAGGCACAAAAATGTTATTGCAATACAGTTTTAAGTGCTGTAACCCGTTCAGTTCAGGTTCTAAGGATGTACAATGAAGTTGTACGATTTCATCAAGTTTTCCATGGGAACTTTCTTCACAACCCTTAATTAACCAATCAATATTCTATCTGGAAAAGCAAAAAAGTCCTTCTTGTTAATTTGTTTTTTCAAAAACAATGCATTATATTGCTGCCAAAGTAAATAAGCTGCAGATGTGGTTTATTGAGATTTCAGGCAAAAAAACATGTTCCATGCAGAGAAAGAGCAGTATAAAGAATGTAAGATAATGGTGGTGCATTTCGATAAGCAACCCCTAATGATGCTGTTGTCACTGCACACTGTAGTTGCTTGAGTTAATGTTAGCCTCACAGACTGACAGCTTGAGCTGCTTCACCATCCTGGAGTTCCAAATTCAGAGCTTTTAAGGTCATAAGCTTCAAACATGATTTGCTTAAAGGTGTAACTGGGAAATTCTGACAGCTGTTGCCTATCTACCAGCTGCCAGCCATTTACACTCATCTTCTAACTAGCTAGCTGCTGGATACCTTTCTGATAGTGACATGATGGGATCAGTGAGTTGCATTTCCAAGACAAAGACTCACCACTCAGAAAGCAAAAAGACATTAATTCTCTAGATGTTCTTCTCTTTCTTGAAGAAATAATGTATGGCCAATAGTAATTACTACAGATAATATGTTGGGAGAGGTTGAATTCTAAGCATTTCATTGCTAGCAATGACTGCCATTCCTGTAATTGTGCATTTGACAAATAAAGACATTGAACCCATTTTAATTTGGTAACTTGTTTAATTAATGTTAAGTAGCTACAGCTGGCGCCACTTGCCTTCATTAGGTGACACAATCTTTAACATCTTACTGCTTCTTAAGACACTGTTAATCTAGAAAGTTATAATAAAACATTTGAAAATGGCACAGATCTCTAACATATAGATATATTTCGTCACCATATTTACATTCTAATTATAAATGGTTACACTTTTTTTGGAGATTAACCACATAATGGTGTTACATGTTTCATTCATCTGTGATTATACAAAATATGCACTTGTGTAGCAACATGGTTGTGAGAAAGCTGGTGCTCCAGTGATTAGGGTCATCCACTCACAGTAACTGGAAATATATTCCACAGCCAAAATGTGAGTGTTGGTGCACGTCTGTGCTAAATGCCTGTGCATGTGCATGTCTGTGTGTGTCAGCAGTCTGACCCTCAATACGTTAATGACATCAATTAAAACTATTAAAACAGCTTTAATTACTGCTGCCTCATTTATGCCTGCCTCCGCAGCCCTGCCTGCTTGACCCCCTCGCAACACAAACACACACAAATGAAAAAACTACACAGATTAATGCTCATGCATTTCACAAATAGACATGTGTAATATACCTTGACACACACACACAAACGCACACACACAGACAAATAAATGCTGTCAGCTTAATGAACCTTCCAAAGCTTCATAAGGCCTGATGATGATCATGACATACACAGCTTAGGTGTGTGTGTTGCTATTCCAGTCACATTAAGCCTGACAAGCAATGTTGCCAGTCACTTCCCTGTTCTTTCTGCTATTAGTCAAACACTGTGCGTGCATGCACACTCGCATTGGTTCATTACTGTGGAAGTGAAAGCCTCTTCTCTGTTTCTAAAGCGAAGACTCTCACTTTGCATTTTGAACACGTGTGTGTGTGTGTGTACTAATGGAAATTCATATAAGATTTTTCTTCCTTTGTATATCTACATCAAACAAGGTGTGATTACAGCCATCTTTGCTTCACTGGAGCCTGTGTGTGTGGTACCACTGAGGTGGCAACAATCCTGAATCCTTCATCCTACTTTTATCTTCTTACATTGTCTTCTGTTTTGGAACAAAAGAAATGTCATCACTCCGTCAAAATTCAGCTTTTAATCTCGACAAGGCGACGACGTGAAGGCATTAAGACCTTCCTCCTGAATTTGCGAATAGTGTGGGGAAGTCTTCTGTAAAAAAAATCTGTGCTGCTGTGGGGACTATGTGCTGGATATCTTCTGGTAAGTTGATAACATTCAGCATCAGCTCCCCCGAGATTTTAATATCTACGACTATTGAAAACAATTGTATTTTACCGTATTGTATTGTCAAAGGGCATAAATGCTGATTAGCTAACCAATTAAAGATTATAAGGATCTTTGCAAATATGCCTACACATCACTTTAAAAAAGTATAGATGCATAAGTGAGATGCATAAAGGCGAACTTCCCATACTAATTATCCTCCCACTTATTATCTATTCCTTTTAACCACAATGAACTCCTATCTATTGTTATTTTCTCTCAATTTATCCCTTTGTTCACTCATTCCACTTAAAGCTGTGCTTTCACTTCTCACCACCTGTATCCACTTCACTTTTCTTCACAATTTCTGTAGAAAAATACACTTATGTTAAGTATCATAGTTAAGCACTGACCTACACAAGGACAGAGCATTTCATTTTCTGCTCAATGTGTCCCAGTGGGCCACGTTATGTTCAGCGGTGCCCTACAGTACAGCCAGTAAATATTCACCTTGCAATCAAGCCTTGTTTTCTAATTAAATGGGACAACATTATTTCTTCTGTCTCATTCAACTTCTCAAGGATTATTAACATACTCGTGGAACTGCCTGCATAGTTTTTGTTTATATATTTTGCACTCCACTTGATTCACGCTTATTCTAAAAAGATGTTTTTATCAAACGGCTGAACTGTAAGCTGCCCTTTCAGCATGAAAAGAAAATGTTTTCCATTTATATTACTGTAATAACAGCATTTAAAGGTTGGACTTTTTTGCTAGGACTGTTGTATGTTGGTGGTTTGTACAAAGCATTTTGGTTTACCTGAATATAATCGTCAAAGAATGTGAACACAGGAGCACAAATGCTGACCACATTGAAGGTCTACAGCCATAGCAACTATATGAGGCTATGGGTGGGCATAGTGGTGCTTTGAGCTTAATGCAAAAGCCAGAATGGTGAAATATTCACAATGAAAATGCTGACATGCTAATGTTAAGCAGGTACAATGTTTAACTTGTTCAGTTTGGTCAAAGTATTGGACAAATTACAATTTTGATGGCGCTAGATGAAAAGTCAGGGGTCTCACCAACGTGATGATAACTCATCCAGGGGAGGATGAGTTGTTTGGTTTTTCTTCACCATACGATTCACATTTGTGGCTATGAAGGAAATGGCATGTGGAATGCCAAGGTCAAAAGAATGCATCCTCTGTGGACCATGAATGTCTTCATAACTCCTACCTTTTATCTAAAAATAGACTAATGTTCTAACCAATTAATGGGCAGCTGCAATCAGACTCCTGATGAAAATTACATCAGTTAAAACACCTTTATCAGCCCTTACAACACATGAAATGAAAGCTCACAGAGCGAGTTGGAGGTGACAGCTTTGTAACTTTGTTGCTATGTGAGAAAGTACTTGACCATGCCTGTGAAGGTTGACTAGTATGCAGCTGCACTTATGAGAAGCTCCTTTTATTCTCTACATCCCTACTACAGTGGGACACCTGCTTTTTCAATTCCATCCACTTAACAGAAGGTTTTTGAAAACCTCTAATTCAGCGTATGGAAAAAAACTGCTTCGGCTTAACAGAAGGCCAAAAAAGACAGAAAAAGATGCATCTTTATACATTGTGAGGGCATTGTAATGAAATAACAGACCAATATGTCATTGTGCCATTCTCTATCCATAATTGTCTTTCCTTTATTTTTATCAAAATGACACCATCTATCTCTGTCTTTCTCTCCCTCTATCTCCAGACTCTTCCTTCAACCCATTTGTCCCTCAGCCAGTGATACCAATTACTACTCCCCCCTTGAAAGGCAATCGTTTTTAATATGTTCCCTCCCTATCTGCATCTCTTCTCTCTTTCATTGTTTTTTTCCCTCCATTGCTCTCTATGTATCTCGCTCAAATCCTCATCTTCATCCCTCAGCACCATCCCTCCAGCACCCACCCACAACTTCTGAGTTGCTCACAGAGTTGTTCTCCCCTGTTTTGGAAAGACGCCATCTTCTCTCCCTGGCCCAAACCCACAGCCATTAATTCTGCTAATGACAGATAAATGAAGCATGGCTATGAGGAGGCTAGTGCAGACACACATACACAATAATGCACACCAAGCACAGGCATGCATATACAGAATCTCCATGCAAGTACAAACATACACAGACACCACACTCTCTTAGCTGCTAATTGACTGTGATTGAGGTCCATCTTCTTAAAATCTTAAAATGTTCACCTCACCCAAGTCACAGTACACAGTGTGCTGCTTGTGTGCTGTCTGAGAGTGAATGGGAGACTGATGAGAGACATTCTTGAGTTTGGGTTTACAGTTACTTCATAAGAGGATTATCCAACATCCAGGGAATAGAGAACCTAACCCGTGTTTTGATTAAGCTCGGTAGAGAGCTGAGAAACAGCAGGCATTGTTGCAGCATCCTCAAATCTGAAGCACCAGTGGCTATTTTTGAATAGAGTACAAGATATTGTGGAAAATGTGAATAAGAAAAATAATAATGTGAGAATATGGTGCAAATTAGAATGCAATAGCCAATGAGTAATCAGAATAACTAAAGGAATATTTTCAGATGTGTAATGTGCCTCAAAAGACTGCAGGATTAAAACATTATAACTGTTTACTCTTGTCTTAAGCCATTAAGGGAACCACTCACATTCTAACAGCCCTATGTGCACAGATGTTAGCTTTCCAAATACTTTGTTTAAAAAGAAATATACATTATTTAACATTCACAGCTCACATAAATCACATTATTTCTTTTCTCTCATTACCATATATTACATTAATGAAGTATATAATAGAGCAGAGTGTTTTGCATATAATGGGGATTTCATTGTCTGCATGTTCTTAATTGGGCTAATGACTGTTTCACTAAAGCAGATGAATAGGTCAACACTCCACTTTGACTTTAAAACTCTGCACAGCAATTTTCAAACAGCCGCCTAGCTAACTGTGAAATATATTCAGCCTGTAGATTATCATTTTAATTAATCTTGCTTACTTGGTCGTGTAATTTAAACATTTGCTGGGTTTGCTGGATGGAGGGAGGAGGAGGGAGATAGAGGATGGTGGGATGTGGGGTGTGACAGGGAGAAAAAGGAGAGAAGCTGTGTGTCTGTGGGTCTGTGTGTGTATGCAGGTGTATGCAAATTAGTATCACCTTCACAGAAATAATGCGACTCTCTGCCTTATTAAGTTTGAAAATGCCAAATAAATTAAACTCAGGCTTTGATGAGTAAATGGGTAAACTGAGGATGTAACAGTTGCCAGTTGTTGCAGAGAACTTTGCTTTGCTCTACTGCCATTGATACTATGCAACCTTATCGTATTGCGCACAGTGCCAACATTTTTTTAATTCTTGCTTTCTACAGTATCTGCCCATGGACAACACAGTATGCTTCATGTTAGGGAATGATTGCAGTTATAGTTAAAAAAAACAAGAATAGGAATTGCAGGTGTGTGACAGGATGTGAATAATTCCAGTGCCTTGCATAAAAGTTAGGCGTGCTGCACACACATCCACTACCTTAACATTGTTTTGCACCGTGCTACATACAGTATAGTACTACCTCCACTGACATGTTGTGAAGGATGTAAAGCATGGTTGCATAATTGTGAAATATGGAGGCAGTTCATAAAGATGCTGGGCTGAAATCTCATGGCTCAGTGAGACGTTTTATGGCCCTTGGAACCACTGGAACTTTTCTTGGAACCCAGGAACTCTTTAAGGAACTGAGCAACTTTACAGTTAGGTGATTCCGTTTCTGATTATCTAGCAAGTATTACGATTGGGATTGCATTGCTGAATGTCACTAACAAGTACACACACAAGTATTGGGATTGTATATTACGTGCCTACAGCATTCATTTGATTGTCAACAAGCACTAGCTGTTGCTAATACCAATATTAGGACATTTTTTGTATTTGTATTGATGTTTAAACAAGTTTATGTGACATTCTCCAAGTAGTCTAAAAAAACAAAAAACTAACTAAATAAATACTTGAATTGCTAAGATTTTCAAAACTATTAGAGAGCAACCACCACTTCCCTGCTGATGAACCTGTGTTCTTGTGCATTGTGTGCAAATACTGCATCTCAAACAGGACTATCATCACAGTCAGGAAAGGAACTGTTGTCCAGTTCAACATAATAGCTATGTGCATCCCTCTTCTTGCTTTTTCAATAAAACAAGTAATACAATGTCCCCAAAAAAGATCACACAGTTCACTCACTTGAATGGCATATGATACAAAAATGAAAATAGCTATTTTGTCTTTCACTGGCATAAAAAAATGGATTATTGATGGCAAAAGTAAATGGATTGTTGATGGATGAACACACACACACGCAAATCAATTCTGATGCATATTCATTCATGTTTTATAATGGGGTTTCCTTTCACTTCCCTATATACCAGCCCCTCAGGTAACAGTATTGTATGATCTAAACTTGAGCCTAACCATGATTGATTAACCATTGTTGGGAAAATGAGGGAGTTGCATAGAAAGGGTCACCCAAATTACACAATATAATTCCTGTCATATACATTATTTTATTGGTGAAAATTGGATACTGCAATTCTAATTACTGAAATCACAGGTGAGCACTACCTTCTCGCTTACGAATTTATTTGACCTTTTGTAACACACTTTACCTTTGCTGCATTCAGCAGATTCATGTATCAATCGGGTATCCAGCAAATTCTAACACATATTAGTCATTACTTATACAGTCTGTGATGCAGAGTTTTGTTTAACATCCCTACAGTTTCCCATCATGTTCCAATTACATGATCTAGTCTATGACATTTCATTTTAAAAAGTGTTTTTTTTCTCTCTTTTCTTGCCAGCTTTGTTTGTCAACTGCTGAAGTAGAGGCTAATAAGAAAATACCAAATATCATGTTTGTCTTCTCAGTATTATTCCCCACCACCACCCTCCCCCTTGGGTTCTGTCTATTTTGGAATTGTAGTTTTCACCTTCACAGCGACACTGAGATAGAAAGGTGAACACATTTGTTTTTCCATTGGTGGGTAGTTACCACCATTGATAAAGACCAGCATATTAGCATATTCGGTACAACCTTAAGCCAGACGTTTCTTTTTTTATGTTCATTTTTTAATGTTTCTTTTTTTATATATAATTAATTTCGAACATCTATCCAATAGGTCTACAAGAAAAACCTTTTCTCAAAAAATCCAACACACTGGTATTTGCTGTGTGCTACAATATACTTGCATACAAAAGCCATGCAGCTTTGATCAACTCATGCTCTCTACATCCTGCTGTGGCTGTTGCTGCTGTCTGATAGCAAATATGTCCCAGCTGGAAGTCACTGGGGGGATGGGGGGCAGACCGTGACTCCTCACACCTTACATCCAACCACCGCTGGGACCTGAGTTAAATTATCACATGTAAAACGCTTTCTATTTACTTGTTTGTAATTAGGCTGAAATGCTATTCCTTTTTACAAATCACGGTTATGTTGGTGGCACAAAGAGCGTCTGTCTGTGTTACTCACCTCCAGGTGTACAGCATCCCTCTTGGCGCTTGTATTTTTTTCACCATGTGGTTATACAAACAAGAGAAGGCAACAATCAATACTTGCTGAACAAAGTGTCAATTCCACCCTCTCTCTTGAATGCAGCGTATGGATGTCCATGGGCAGCTAGTGTCAGTGATTTTATAGGCTGTTTGTACAATTTTAGCCAACTGCTTTTCCTCCTGGGCCTCTTTGCTGCTGAACCTGAGAGTATCTATACAAGGAATTCAGTGACACTTCAGGATGAAACAATATTAAAAGCTGCAAAAATACTTTTAATATAATATGACCATTGCTACATGTGGGTTAAGTGCATTTTCCAAGCAGGTAGTAGTGTAGACTCTCCTCTTTAGTCTGGGTCTGGTAGTTTGCTGTTAAAAAGATGCGTACCCACTGTTACTTAAAAATAGGACTACATTTGGTTGAAAAGTGACTTTTGTTGCACCTATACTACATCTAAGCTTAAACTCGTAATTAGTACACATTAAGCTTTCTCTGATCAAACAACAGTTACTTTTAAGTTTTTAAAGATCTAAAGAAAATTAAACATTTTAACCACCTTTAGAAAGAAACCTTTTGTGTATAACCACATTTTGGAACAAAGGCTAGTGTAACATAAACAAATAAAGCAGGACTTGACCAATTTAATACCAGAGGATAAAGCCTCAAAGGCTTCCGAAGTGTGCGTCTGTCCAATCCACACAAATCTCGACCTTCAGCAGCACGAATAGCAGCTGACCAAACCAGACTAGGTTAACTATTATACCACCAAACACTACAGCTGATCGACAGACAGAAATTTGGGCCATTAAATGATTGTTTTTGATCTTGCTCACAAGATGACATGTTGAAAGGAAACGATTTGTGTGACTCCAATGGCTGCCTCTGGTTCCTGCACAGAAGAGGAAAGGAAATTGGCTATGAGTTAAAAAAGAGAGATTGTTGTGTGGATTAATACATTTGTAGAAAAAGATCTATATCTATTCTGTAAAATGAAGTGCTGTAGAAACACGTGGCCCAGTTGTTCTTTATGCTTTCCACTTTTACTCAAAAACTCTCTCTCTCTCTCTCCCAAAGATTTCTGCAGGTATTACTGCCTCCGGCGCTGTGGAGTCTGGATCTGTGGTTGCTCCTGCTGCCCCCGTGTTCCTGCTCGACCGCCAGTGTTGCTATTACTGTTATACTGT
>JAVQJL010045590.1:7500-12444 GCA_036024295.1 Nannoperca obscura | reverse complement strand
AACCTCAATCCAACCTCCATCCAACCTCCATCAAACCTCAATCTAACCTCCATCCAACCTCCATCCAATCTCAATCTAACCTCCATCCAATCTCAATCTAACCTCCATCCAACCTCAATCCAACCTCCATCCAACCTCAATCCAACTTCCATCCAACCTCCATCCAACCTCCATCCAACCTCCATCCAACCTCCATCCAACCTGTGTTTGACATTTGGGACATACCAAATACTTCTTTAAAGTATTCATCGCTGACGTGACTCCATCTTCTTCCTCTTCTCACCACCGTTTCCTCCCACGTCTTCTTCACTGCGAGAGATTGTCAATATATAAAATACCCCCCCCCCCACACCCCCCCGAGAGCGTCCCTTCACCGCCTCAGACAGATGAAGCAGATACAACCCTCCTCTCCCTCGTTTCCGTCGTGTTGTCACACTAATGTTAACTAAACGCTTTGTGCAACAGGATCTGTCGGCGTGGCGTCGCGGCGCTCCACCCCGGGACAGTCGCAGAGCGTTTGAAGTGTCAGGTTCACTTCCTGTCAGGCGGCCTGACGTTCAGCCACTCGAGGAAACTCCAATTACAGGAAATCTATTATTCATTTCTGCCCTCGCCGTAACTCCAGTTCCAACGCAGGATTTGATGACAACTGTACGTTTCAAATGCTCAAAATGTAATCAGAGTACATCTTCTGAAGTGTGTGTGTGTGTGTGTGTGTGTGTGTGTGTGAACCCTGAACTGTCCGTGGGAGCTCGCTGTTTGCTTCGTGAAGTGCAATAAAAAACTGTAACAGCTTCTTTTTGTATCTGAAAGCTAAAACTTCTTGTCTTTCACGTCGTGTACGCTCGTGTCGCGGGTTGATGACATCACTTAGCTGCGTTACTGTGCGGCGCAAAACGTTGTGGCGCCATGGATGTCCGCCGGGGGGCAAGGTTTTAATTTATGACGCAGTTTCTCAAACTATTTAGCATAAAGTTAAAGACGTACAGAGTTCTAGTAACTTGTAGAGAGTTAAGTTAAGTTTAGTTATTGTTTCTACATTCAGAAAAGTTTTGTTTTTATTCAGTAAAATGGGACGAAAAAACGTCAGATTTTTGAATATGTTTTTTAATTTATGACAATTTCAATACATTTATTAATTATTTTTATTTAGATTGACTTGCAGAACCTTTTAAGCCGAGGTTGTACAGATGTTATGGATAAAAAACATTTGAAGATGCTCCAGGAAATGACCTCACAATAACAACAACAGTGACTTTTATTTTCTTTATTCTGACGTTAAAGTCTTTAAAAAGTGCAACAGGTGAAGAGAGTCAGGATGGAATCACCATCATCCTCTCTCTGTCTCTCTCTCTGCTGCCACGGCGATAGCAGCTGTAACCGCTGTCTCTAATTCATCATCATCATCGCGTTCATGAGGAGGAGGAATGAAAGAGGGAAGACAAGACGTGATGAGAGAGCAGGAGGAAGATGGGAGAACATGGAAAAAGAGAGGAAAGGAAGGAAATAGATTGAAGAGAGAAACAAGAGATGGAGGAAAGTAGAAATGAGGAAGGAGGAAGGTGAGGAGGAGAGGAAAGGAGAGGAGAGGGGGAGGAAATGACAGAGTGAAAGGTTGAATGAGTCATTTTGGCAGCCGTCACCTTTCAGTCAGAGACTCTGTTGGATTTATGAGGTGATTCACTGACTCATCTTCTCTAATGGATTCATGGATTCATCCTGCAGAGACGCCAGGCAGCAGCAGCACAGCACCCATTCACTCCTTCATTCACTCATTCATTCACTCCTTCATTCACTCATTCATTCACTCATTCATTCACTCACTGGTCTTTCATTAAACACTTCTGTCAGTTACAGATTTATTGATATAGTTGATTGATCCATAAAAACAATTTAAAAGGTCCTTTGAATGAGTGAATATATTAACCAATCGATCAATAATGTATAAAAATTGGTAAAACATAAAAAAGTTATAATAACAAAAATTCTACAATTTATTGATCCAGTTTAGTTTTTCTTCTAAAAGATTAAAAACAAATTGATTCATTCTACATTTACAGAAATGTCGTTTATTACTAATCAATAAAATATAGGGGGCCATTTTACAGATAAATATTTATTTATAATCATTTATTGCACAATACATTTTTTGGGCATTAATTTATATATTTTGTGTGAAATCAGTAAATAATTCAGTTCATTTTCTCTACAACTGAACCAAACACAGAAATCTCACAGCAGCGCCACAAAAACCCGCTAACATCCAATTAACAGGAAATTCATCCCACACACCACTGGACACGCACACACACACACACACACACACACACACACATGCACACACGCACACACACAGAAATGTAAATGTGAAGAGCAGCAGCTAATATATGAATAACCAATTAGTGTCCAACACATCGGATGTAAATTACTGAAACATTACACTGCAGCCACAGAGGAGTGAAAAACACAAACACAAACAAAATGACTGTTTCATTTACATGTATGTGTGTGTGTGTGTGTGTGTGTGCACTGAGGACACACCACATCCTTCATGTTAGTCACTGTGACGCCACGCTGACAACAGCAACACAAAGTCTGCAGAACAAAACACACCACAGACTAAAAGTGAGCAATTTAAGCTTCATTTCTCATTTGCACGCACGCACACACACACAACTTTGAGCATGTGTGTGTGTGTGTGTGTGTGTGTGCCTGCCCTGCGTGTGAGTGATAACCGCGGAGGGAGGCTCCTCAAAGCCGGCGGATGAAACGCCGACAGGCAGCGCGACCAAAGACGCCGCTCGCCGAGCCGAGCCTGGCCACACCAGATTACTGCTGTTAACACTCAAACCCTGTGTGTGCGTGATCACATTCCGCTGCGTGTGTGTGCGTGTGCGTGTGTGTGTGTGTGTGTGTGTGTGCGTGCGTGCGTGCGTGCGTGTGTGTGCGTGTGTGCGTGTGTTGTCTTGCTCTTGTTGGTTTCGTAGCAGAGAATATTCATCTGGTTCTCTTTGCGTCCTCTCCTCACAGAGAACAACCTGCACAGGACTGAGGGCACCTGCCACAGGTGCATTATGGGAACTAGATTAAAGGCTTTCACACCTGTGCAGTGCACAACATTCACACCTGGAAGCTGGAAACAGCAGCAGGTGGGAGTTACAGGCCTTGCTCAAAGGTCCAAGACTACACTGAGAATAATACACATACAGACGTCTGCAGCGACACTGTGGTGGCTGAGAACGAGCTGCCAGTTGAATTTATTGATCTAGTAGGGTTTTGTTTTTCTTGTAAAAGATTAAAAACCTAAATTTATTCATTCTATATTTACAGAAATCTAGTCATCTATTATTCAATTAAATATAGGTGGCCATTTAAATATATATATATTTATTTATATATATTTTATCTCTCTTTACATTTTCTTGGCATTCATTTTTATATTTTGTGTGAAATTAGTAAATACTTCATCACAGCAGCTCCGGGAGAACCGGCTAACATCCAGTTAATGAGAAATGTGTCATGAACTGCCTGGAAAAAGCTTTTTGTAACTTTTACACTACAGGAATACAGTTTCCACAGCACGTGCACCGCCGTCTGTCCTCGTGTACCTGTTGTTCCTGGTCAGCTGGCTGTAGTGCCTCCTACTGGCAGGCGCGGGGTACTGCAGGCCGCTCAGTTTGACGGCCATCTGCTCCAGGGCAGCTCGCTGACTGCAGATCAGCTCAGCCTGGAAGACAGAGAGCAGGACATACAGGCATGACATTACTCTCTTCTGCAGCCTGAGGTTGTGTTCATGCTAGTTGAGGTTAGCACCACCCACAGGACAAACTTCACATTTTAAAGCTTTAAGAGAAGCCCCAGCAGCCTCCAGGTGGCGCTGCCGACACACTGCAGAGCAGATCTCTTTGTATTTTGCACAATAAAACTGCTGCAGAACATAAAACAGTAAATGTTGCTTTCAAGTACTTAAGACTTATGGTAAAACTGCCCTTCACACACCCGTCATTACGTTTTGTTACCAGATGAGAATCAAAGTAAAGAAACACAGCAAACAACCTTATTGTGATGTTTGAGTCCTCTGAAGGAGAACGAGGTTGTGTGTGTGTGTGTGTGGGATCATGTTCCTCTGAGTGTGATTAGCTGTTTACTGCAGAACAATGAGACTCAGCTGTGTCGTGTTTTGACGGACGTGCCCTTCAAAGCCCCGCGAGCGACCAACAAGCCACTAGAAACACACTGCAGGCTTATCCTGCTCTCATTGCGTCTGACACACTCACTCATACATCCCTATGTACATGGATATGCATATAAATGTACACACACACACACACACGCACACACACGCACGCACACTTAACAGGAATCGCTTCTTTGACACAAATCACCTCTCATACACACATCAAGTCTACACAAATGTTCACACACACACACTAAAATAAACATATACACACACATTCACACATCGAGCATGAATCTCACAAATGACCACACACACACACACACACACACACACACACACACACTCAGCATCCAGACACAATCATATAGAGGCACTCAGTGCGCCGCTCAGATGTAATTGCATACAAACTATATGGAGATGAGGCTTCAATTGAACCAATGAAGGCAGAGTGAGTGTGTACAAACAGACACACACACACACACACACACATATGACCGCCTGCTTTTTCCCTCATTCGGTAACAATCTGAATAAAGTGTCGCTGCATCGCGTTCGCCGTCCGATCTACTTAGTGGACTCGGCGGAAGGATCTGGAAAGGTCACCCAATCTGTGAAAGGCAGAGCTGCTCAATCAGAGAGCTAATAAACAAACAGGCAATACACAATCAACAGTGTGTGTGTGTGTGTCTGCGTCTGTGTGTGTGTGTGTGTTTTGTTGTGCTGCTATCACAGAAATGAAACTAACTGGAAGCTCTCAGAGAAGAT
>JAVQJL010045589.1:0-11803 GCA_036024295.1 Nannoperca obscura | reverse complement strand
CTGTCTTGGTGTGGACGTCTCACACTGGGACAATTTGGATGCCTTAAATGTCATAGAAATGTACTACCCCCCCCCCCCCCCACACACACACACACTTTGATTACAGCTACATGCGTATGTTTAGTGTAAATGTTTTATTGCATTTTTATTTTTATACCCCCTCTTACAGACACACCGTTTCAGTGCAGTCTTTATAGATTATTAAAAGGATGGTTCGCCCAAATGTAAAAGCTTAGTTTTTTATGTCATTTGTCAGCCGGGATGTGCAAAGAAATTACTGGAGGTCCAGCTAGTAATTTGTGATTTACAGTTTTTTCTTTTTCTTTTAATGCCATTTAAACTTCCTGTTGAAGGAAACTAAGTCTCGTCTTTCAGACAATAAAAAATAAATTCAATCTTCATTTTGCATTTGTAGACTCTGATTTTGTGCAATCTGCAGCCACAGAACATTACTGCAAGACCGAAGTGGGCAGGCAACAGTGGGACAATGAGGGCTTTTCAAACTGAACAGGCACAACAAGATCTCTACAAGAACGTGATGCGTTGATTATTCTAGCGTGACCAAAGAATATTCCGCTTCATGAAGGCCACCAGGAGTCCCTGTAGAATAACTATGTATTATCACAATGTTGGTTATTTGGAACGACTCCTTCATGGAAACTTTGGGAACATTTCCAACTACAGAGGCTTAGAGATCTGATTCAATGACTGCTCTTGGCCCTATTATTTGATTTAGCGAGTCCTTACAGTATTAATATTTTATCTAGCCCATCTGCTCTGCTCCCACGGGTCTGCTAAGAAACATTGTCAGGTCACGATTGCACATAAGTAGCAGTTTGTGCACGTGCACTGCTGCAGCTGTTGTGAGCACGTCAGTTGCTTGTTGTGCGACCCTGCAAAGTTTGTGTGATATTTCTCTCGCTGTCTTTAATGGAGGCATCTCCATGGCAATTTTGTGGGCCTCTGTTTGTGAGCTACACAAATGAGACTCAGATGAACTGAAGATTCTGACACTTGTATGGGACATTTGTAGTAATAATCTGGGCACCTGACTGTCTTCAATGCATTGGTTTGAGGCTAAAGTGACCAGGCCTATTGACTTAATAGAGTGCAACTTTATATTGATGTTGTAAACATTGTACCAGTTATACTGTCACGTCATTCATGTGAACAGGGTGACGTGGTTACAGTAGGTTAATGCATCTCTTGTCACTGTGCAGGCACAAAGCACCAGTGATCATTCACTCAGTGTCACACGCCTGATCCCGCTCCCCTTGCTGTGCTGATGTGGGTCAGCAGTACAAGTTGGCATTGTTGAGCTCAGAAAAGTATAAAACGCTGTGAATGTCTGCCCGAGAAGATTCACCGCTAAATATACTGCCAAACTACACTGAATATCAAAAATATGTCATAAAGATGAGAACACATTTATTACCCTGAACAAAAACACGTAGAATTTTTATTTACAACACATATTAAAACTTAACACAATTCTACCTATAGGTCAATTTAAAACCATGGTTACAGACTACTCCTCTCTCGAATCTAACTGTTTTAAAGTGTGTCCTGTTGTTGTCTGTTTGCGCTTTTATTTTTTGTTTGTTTGTGTATTTATATTGTTTTAATTGTTCTCTCGACATCATAAAAAATAAGGGCCATGCTCTCAATGATTCCTTGAGATTTAAATAAAGGTTCACTAACAACAACCACACTAAGATATAGATATAGATGTAGAATGGTTTATTGCATATTACAGATGGAAGAGAGCAAAGATTATGTGGGAGGGATGAAGGGATGAGAGGATGGGGGGAGGAATCAGGGTTGTGGACGGATGGATGGAGGAGTGTGATGATGGACTGGCATCGTTGGTGGCGACAGAAGGGAACCAGGGAGGGGGTCGAGACTGAGTGGGAAAGCCGTCTCTCGGATTATTCGTATTGAAATGAGAGAGAGAGAGAAAAAAGGATGGATGTAAAAACTGAATCGGCGGGGAAGGGAACGGAGAAGGTGTGCTTAAAGACTTTTGTGCAGAAATGGGATGTGTTCAAGGCGTGGTCTGTTCCCGAACCTAGTTATAAAACTTAATTTGTGTGAAGAATTGTTGAACCATGTATTTGCCATAGAAAATTTGTTTTTATCAAGTAACTATGGTGTGACTGGCTACATAAAAAATAGCAGCAAACATTTTTTGGAAAAAAGCAAAAAAAATTGCTTTGTTGCCAAAGTTAGAAGAGAAAGATTGGTGAGAAAAACAGTACTTGCGTGTTTATATATATATATATATATATATATATATATATATCTGTAAAGAGATGAGAAAAATTGCTGTAGATTAACTGGTACCTACACTAACTCTTGTTAATCTTGTTTGTTAATAACATAATAATAACAATGTGTTGAAATCCTGTCAAATGAGGCGCTGAAACCAGCAACGCTCAAGAAACACTTAAACACAAAGCACCCGAATAATGTGATTTTTTTCTTGTTTATTTCGGAAGGTGGACCTTTTTTAACAATCAGAAGTGGACCTTAATTTACAAAAGGTTGAGAATCCCTGATTTACAGTAGGCCTATATTAGATCATTGGTTTATGCTATATTTCTAAAGAAAGACAGAGGCAGCAAATGTTCCTACTGATGGACACACCGACAAAATGTATCTGGCCTCATGGAAAAGTACTGATGGCCTTTTCACACTCCTGCAACCAAAAGAATTTGAGCTGTGCTGTACTGGCTTGGCAGCTCATTCACTGAAGCTCAGGAATCCACTGGTGGTACTTGAGATTCTCAGTGTCAGAATGATTCATCTCAGCCTGCACAGTGTGGGTTTCACTCAGAGTACGTGTGTTGTGAAATGGGTCCTGTTCTGCCACAGCTGCGGAGTCGCTCACACCGATCACACTGATCGCACATGTCCACTGCCTACACACCTACATACCATCGCCTCTGCAACCTACAGATGTTTACCAGCTTTGATTCCCCTCTCCCTCCCCACGGGGCGCCCGAGTCACTGGATAGGCTTGTTTGTTCACCACTCTGAGCTGGGCTTGATTCCATGTTTCGTCCTGAGCCACACAACATCCTCTTTCTGGGAAGATGGAAATCTGATGAAAGTGGATAAGGGTGCATGAATGTCACTCTGGGACCGGGGTTGTTTGATGATCCAAATCTGGTTATCTGTCTTCTGGGTGTTTATAATCTATGTAGGCCTTGGGGGCCTATGTAGGTTATGTTTTTTTTGCTTTGCATTATCATCTTCTTTTTTGTTAATACAGGATATTCTGAGCCAGTATTAACTGACTTGTGTATCTAAAGTACAGTGGATTTAAATAGATATAGAAATAGATCCTTGTTTACTCATTCACTATTCCCCTGTGGCACCAGGTAGCAAACAGGGACGGTTTTGGACAGTCTAATGCATTGCCAGCTGCACTGTGAGACTGTAATGCTCGTTTCAAGCCAGAAAACAAAACAAAATGAGGCCAAGATTTTACCTGATGGGGGAGCCATGTGAAAGATCTCCCAATAAACCTTTCTGTCAGTTTCTGTCACAGGCTCCTACCAGCAGGGAATGAGGCCTCCGTCCAGAGAAAGTTGGACTCTTTAAACGGTCGGGTTGGTAAACAGGGGGTTGCTGTTTGCACTCTGCTGAGGTTATATCACATGATTTCTGGGTATTGAAATTCAAATCTTTTAAACACTGCCTCTCGCAGCCATTGGAGCCGGAGACATGTAATGTTGGTGAGTGGAACTTTAAATCTACTTTGCATTGCCAAGAATCACTTAAATGTCTTTGAACCAAGGGCGTTCTGACGGGAGTTAACGTGGACTGAGTCGTAGTCAGTAGTGTATCACTGTTTAATCAAGTAAAATAACTACATTAGATATTTTGAATATTACTTTAGATTCATTTTTGTTATCTTTTACCATGTTAGTGTTATTCTTACACACCAAGATTGTTAAGATGGTAATTATACTTACTGAATACAAGCATGTCGTCATTGTGAGCATTTTACAATAGCATGCTTCTGTTGAAAGCACTGCTGTGCATAATCCCGGCCTCATAGGGCAGCTAGCATGACTAGACTGCTTAGTACTCAGCACACAGTAAGGGGATACAAAACAGCATAACGTTACTCTCCTAGCCAAGCACCAATAACATGAAACCAGAAGGACCAGAAAAATTACAACACCTGGATGATGTAATGCAATACAAACAAACAGCCCTGTAATACAAGAACACTAGTTCAATTATTCAGTTGTTGTTGAGATGAAAACTGTTTGTGTGTTGACTCTATGACATGTTGTGGATGAGAGGCTATAGCCTACTGTGTAGTGGTGTTAAATTGGACTTATTTACATATAATGCACGACCAAAAGTATTAACACCTACAGTCCAGTACAAGAACACAGAAACCATCTTCCAAAAAGAACTTAATTAATTGCTTTGGTTTAAAATAGGACTTGATATATGTAGAGGATTTTATTTGTCTGCTCATTCACAGCATTTTGTCCTTAACATTTATGTACACATTCAGTAATGTTTCATAAACTGTTGATCAACTTGATATTTGAAAGAAGTCTGATACCTATCATCTAAATACAGTGTCACAGATACCTCAAGGTCCTGTGTGGCACAGATTAAAGAACGGACAGTGCCTTCCCGAGAACTTTGTGTCTTATTTTCTTTGCCATCTTGGTGGCATGCTTTATGATGTTGAGTACCTCTTGGGTCGATCATATTACATATATTAAACTTGAGTAAGATGTGTTTTTTTTGAGTAACTAAGTAACAAGTGGATGAAGCTCTTAAATAAAGCATTACGATTGCTGTAAAATGAAACAAAATAGCTCTAACAGACATGTGATGCACGTGTTTAACTGCAGCGTATTTCTAAAAACATATGGATATTTTGAGATGTTGCTATGCCATATGCAGCAGTGTGGAAGTGTGTCACTACTGTGTTTGTCTGGCTGTGCTGTGACCTTCGCAGGACGCTGCCTCTGGAAGGGTTGGAGCTGACAACTCCTCCATAACTAATGCACTGCTGGCTTCAAACGTGGATTTCTCTGGCATCGGCCAAGGGGGGCGTCTCAATTTTGACCTTTTATGGGGAGCTGCTGGAAGTAGGTTGTTGCCTGGGTGAAGTCACTTCATGACATGCATTAATTATACAAGATCATTCACAATTTAGCACCACAACCGCTCAAACAGTTTGTAAAAACATGTAGAGCTGGCTCAAGGTTAACAAGAGCTTTCTCTAGAAGGGACTGTTAGTTTAACTTTGAGTCTACAACATTTGGGGAAATCTGCTTCTGAAGTGAATGCAGCCGGAATGTGAAGTTCTTTACCACTGATGTCATAGAGTGCATTACTTTTAAACATCAACAATCAGGTGTGCAGTCATTGAACTAAGAGACACTGAGTGTTTGGTTGGTTATTTTATGCATTTATGAACTGTCTGTTTTTAAGTTAGTGTTTTTAATGGTCCTGATAATTTTTGTTTTATTTCTTTGTTTTTCACACATTGTTTCATTGCATCTGGGGTTTTTTTAAAAGTTCTTTTTACAAAGTGTAAGGTTTAATTTACTATAACTGATCTTTTAGCTTTGTAACATGTAACATTACTAGTGGCCTCCTCCCATAGATTACAGACGGACATTTGTTTTTAGCTGTATCTGGTTCAATCCATGTATTGTGAATTGTTCCTGCTAAATAAACAATACAATAAATAATAAATCTGCTCCCGTGGGATTGATTAGATAGACCTCAGTGAGCCTGTATAGCTCTGCATGGTCCAAATAAACGTATAACATGCAAAAGGCATTTATTGTATAAAGTCTGTATTAGGTGTATGTGCCAAGAGAAATCCCTCAGGAAAGCATAAAATAAGCAGCCAGTTTGACTCTTGGGAAGGGTTAAAGTGCATCTCTGGTGTAAATCTTAATGGTTTCTCTTGAAACTTCAGCGGGGTTGCACAGAAACTCAGGAAATAAAAGAGGAAATGCTTTAGGATCAGGATAATGTTTTTCTTACTGATTCTTTTCCAGTGAAATGTAAAAATGTTGTCATGAAACAATCTGTCCTTTCCCTGAAAAGCATGATAACAACTCAACAGTATTTAGATATTTGAAATTATACAAAAATGTATATAAATAAAAAAAACATATATATTAACAACTTACGATGTTTATTCCACCACTGTACTTGAAACAGCAATTGGGAATTTCATTTTCCATCTCTTGAAAGGAATTGTAATTTGCAAACCTAATAAAAAACAATATAAATGATCATTATTAAGATATGCAGTAGCTCATTTAATTGTTCCGTAAGAGTGTGTAGGAGTGGTGAAGTGGCCACGACCCCTTTCACACTTCTCTCTTCATTATCATTCATTTAATGCAGTATCTTTATATTTATTCCACTTCAGTGTTCACATTAGAATTCAAAATCTCCCTTTCTTTAAATAGAACCGGGCCAAGGTTAAATATTGCCTGCCTTATTATGGTTCAAAATAAATATTCTACTTCAGATTCATACAGTATATCAAAGTAGAACTAGAGACTCTTCTTATTGGTGTTGCTATAATTTAACCTCTTTTTTGTTTCTTGGCACATCTGGTGGAACAATGGTTATATCATTAATTATACAGATGACATGGCATTAAAGCATATGTGTCATATTGTCTTTCTTAGGATGCTCTGGGTAACTCCTTCTACAGATGCTGGCATTGAAATCCAACCAGCTGTCTTTCATAATGTCAATCAAGTGCTTTATTCAGTGACTTGGCCAAGCAGAATCGCTGTTCGAAACTGCTGTCATTGAACTTTTAAAGGAGATTTTGTGTTTGTGTGTATGTTGGAATCTTTGGTTCATTTTTGGATGCCAGATGATAACAATTTATGAATTACTGGCTGGGCTGCACTGTGTGCTCTTATAATGACAATAATTACGATTGAAGTGACATAGTTAAATATTGTGTAAACTGTTATTTGGGAGATTAATGCTTTGGCCCAGAAAGGTTTAGTCTAGCAGCCAAGAGATCCCACTGCCATCTAGTGGAGAAAAGGTATGACAAGCATATTTGACATAACTGTTAAATAATTTCCATTTAAACAAAAATATGTTAATAGTTGATAAATATATTTAATTGGGGGTTTTTTTGGTTTGGTAATTTGTAAATATTGCTTTAGTCAAAAAGGTGTGCGCTTCTTCATGCCTTTGTTTTGAAAGTTTACAGGAAGAGTAGTTTATCACTTGACTTGACGCTGTGTCTTCCAGTTGTCAGGGGCAACGCAAGAAGCAGGCGACGCAGGCAGGCAAAGTCACGGTTTACTTTGAGTTTTAATTCATTAGATTTTTTGCCTTGATAACTTTGAGACACATGTCAGTGTTCTGTGTTCTTTGTAATAAAGATAATCGTCACTGAGTGGAAATGCCACCAAAGCCAGCTAAAAAAGGATCAGCAAAAAAGCCCAATGCTGCTGGAAGCGCAGTTGTCAACAAGAACTGGGAGGCCGGTCTCACCAGAGCACAGTATGAAGAGGTTTGCTGCCACTTTCTTTGCTTCAACTTAACGTGTGTGTTCAAAACATGCATCTTTATAACACAAAATAAAACTTGAAAAGTTTTTATTACCTGGCTAGTGGCTACATTTGGTAGTTTGCCGACTTTTAAAGGTTGTCAGTGTTGCTAAGCTAGCTACATTGTTTGATATTATGAACGTGAGCACGAGATTTTCATATTTTATTTAAGGAAGAAAGGTAGGATTTAAAATTGAAATGTATTATCCAAACTGGTCCTTGAACAAATTTCAGTAACTTAAAAGAAAGTCACTAGATACATTTACTGTATCAGTAAACTTTTTGTCTTTTATTTTGAAGGAAAGACGTCCAAACCGGAAGTTGTTTATTGTTGAGGTTATCTTAACGCACTTTCCCCCAGTAAAGCTTGCTACATTATACTGTGGCAGTTTTGTCACACTGCAACATTTGACTGTGTTTAACATTGAGTAACGTTTAGCATTCTTCTATCTGTAGAAGTCACGTGATGTACGGCATACAACATAGCGTTTGTTTAATCCGCGTTAATCCACCTGTCAATTAACTGTAAAGGAAATAGGGAGAAGCGTGATGTGAAGGCAGTGTAACCTGACTCGGATGATGTGCGTGCATTAGTGTTATCCTGCCGTTGTAATGCTTTTTCCAGGAGTCATGGAAGGCCTGTGTGTCTCTGGTGGTTGGGAGAAGTCCTGAGGATGAGAAACTGATCCGGGCTTTGGCTTTGGCCGTACAGCAACCACTACGCAAACTGTTCAGCTTGTTGACCTGGGACAGCACCCTTGCAAAGGTATTCAAAGTTGGGTTCAAGTTCTCTGAATAAATTGTGTCTCCTGTGTTTTGGTAGATCTCTTATAGTTTTTTGATATATTGTTTAGGGGTCAATGATTAAACATCTATTAAACTAACATTTTTGCTCAGTGTTATTTGTCATCAACTGATCTACTTTATTAGGTACAAAAACACTGGTGTCAGCGCAACTTCAATACCCTGTATTTTGTCAAATGAAAGCGATCCCCTGTCCAACTGTTTTACAGATCCATGAGCTGGGGAATCCCAAAGCAAAAAAACCTGATGATGTCCCCACGTTCTATGAGGTACACTTAAATTGACTAAACTAATACCCTACACTGGAGAACAAGGGATTCTAGTATGTTGTGTTTATGTACCGGTGTCTTCTGATTGTCTAAAAGAAACCCTGTGTGTGTGTGTGTGTGTGTGTGTGTGTGTGTGTGTGTGTGTGTGTGTGTGTGTGTGTGTCTCGGTGCTGGCTTTGTTCTCTGTGTTTGTGTTCTGCGCAGGTTACAGAGCCTGCTAAGGCGCTGCTGGATGCAGGAGAGGAGATTCCCTGTGACCTGATGGCACAACTATTGAAGTTCCAGCTTCTACAGAACAAAGCCAATGACCAGCAGAGGAGGGAGGCAGAGCAGGCGGGTGTTTCTTCATACATGTTATTCTACGCGTTAGTTATTATAATTTAGTAACAGAGTCAAACTCAGGTTTCAGTATTGTTAGAATCGTGTCAATTTTTACACCGGAGAAGTTAATGGCCAAAAACGTTTGAATCAATATAATACAGGCTTTGACGTGAGTCAGAGCTGAATAGAGGAATTTTATCCGGCGCAATTTTGTTTCATTTTTGTCCACATCAGTGTAAGGCCGAAGAGGAGATGGCAAAGGCCAGCCCTCACTCTGCCAACAAGGACAAAGGAGGGGCCATGGTCTCCGACAAGAAGGCTAAGAGTCCGCCTTCACCTGTGGGACCTTCTAAGGAGAAGAAGACCAAGCTCAAACGCAGGGACGATGTTGAGCCACCAAAGTTCATAGGTAAATTATGAATTATGAATTTGTGTATGAGAGACAGAGAGAAAGAGAAGCTAGACATGGTAATAAATGTATGTTGTGTGTGTGTGCACATAGATGATGAACCAGAGGATGGTCCTCAACACTACATCCTGGTGCTGGGCTTCTACCAGCCCCACCTGATTGGGGCGCTCGATTCCATAGGTGTACATGTAGCCAATGTCATCAAATTGTGTTCGGAGCGCAGACAAACTTCTGCGGAACAACAACCCCCCTGCGAGAGCGAGGACAAGGAGCAGAGTCTGAGAGCTTCTCCAGTTTTGGATGCAGGTAAACGGCCTTCATTATACCATGTTGATAACTCTATTACAGATTTAATGAGGCACATCACAACAATATATAATAGTTTTTACATGGATTCAAACTCATCAGTATACCCCTGATATTTAGTTTTTTTTTTTAATGTTATCTAAATTAAATCTGAATTTCCTCTGTGTGTGCCAGAAGCAGAGGTTCCAGGTGGCGTAGAGCTGGCTGCACAGGCCAGGAAGTTGGATCTGTTCTGGTCAGGTCTGAGACCAGTTTTGGACAGCGGGCCTCCGGAATCCAAGCTCAATGATGTAGTTCAGCTCAGCTACACTGTCCCGGATCTCGTACCTCCCTGCCACACACAGGACCCTGAGGCTGAGGTGAGTAGGGCCTGACAGATACGTGTTTCATAGATCTACTTCCAATGTTGGTTGTCTTCGGTATTCGGTATATTCAGTCAGTTTCATGTCGCCTCTTGAGTTAGAGTCCTAATCTGTGTGTGCACCGTGTGTGTGTCCAGCTGGAGACGGGAAGCCTAATCTTTGGGGGTGTGGCCCGTGTCATCTATGATTGTCTGGAGTGGCGCAGGCAACATCAGCACTACCTAGACAACATCAGACTCATCAGTGTACCCACTGTTGTTGGGTTGGATCCACAGCCTGCAGAGGTACACGTATACACATGTGCATGCATGTCAGTCAGTATAGCTGGTATTAAGGCTGCAAACTACCAGTCATTTACATTATGGATGAATCTTCTGGTTGTTTTCTCAATTAGCCATCATTGTAGTGTTTAATAAAACACTATAATGAAAGTGGCAAATTGTTTATAGATGCCTCCTGCCTTAAAAGTCTAGTACTTTCCAGAATTCAAACATATTTGATTTCCTCAGAAAAATCCCGTTAGCAGAGGATGGTTTCGATCCATCGACCTCTGGGTTATGGGCCCAGCACGCTTCCGCTGCGCCACTCTGCTCCCTACCATATATGGGAGACCCCAGGTCTGATGTACATAACTGTCGGTGAGGACAGTCACGCCATAATCTTTCTTATTACTTTGTGTGTACTAGCGTGGGCCGACCGCTCTCACCATGACTCCACGGTCCAAGAAAAGATCTGTGAGGGAAGAAAGCCTGGCAGACCGAGGTAAAAGCTTTCTTATCAATAGTACTCCCCTTCATGTCGTCATGCGTGTGTTGGAAAAAGCAGGGTGACAAACTAACCTCCTTTCCTCTCGGTCCTCTCATTTTTGTGGACAGAGTCCCCATTCTCTACAGATGTGCGTTACTACAGCAACCTAATGGACCTGGTTCCCCCTGAAGCCTGCTCTGTGCCTCTGATCTTGCACTGTATGTTGGAACAGGTGTGTATTGTGAGTGTGGGGGGTATTTAGAAGGTTTGAAATATATAACATAGTTTTTGTGGATGTTTGAACCCTCCTTTTTTCCACATCTGTGCATTTGTGTGTTTAGGTGGTGATTTCAACAGAGATGTCTGCATCCACGCCGTCCCACGTGCCTGAGGAGCCTCGCAGTGGTCCCGGGTTGGACCATCAGCTGGTCAGCTTCATGCTCCAAAGCTTCATGCCTCTGATACACACGGCAGAGGAGCGAAGCCACATGTTAAACAGCTTGTTGACTACAGCAAAGAATGAAGAAGACAAGAAGGTACAGTGGCGACACGCGACAAGAAGCATGCGGTGTATGGACTGTAAAGAATGTGTACAGTGGAGAATTGCCATGTAAAGCATTGGTGGTTCAGTGGTAGAATTCTCGCCTGCCACGCGGGAGGCCCGGGTTCGATTCCCGGCCAATGCAACATACCCTTTTCTTCTTGTAGACAGAGGGGGAGTACCTTGTATCTGAGTAGGCACTAGCAGTCGCTGTCGCTTGGAGCACAATAGCAAATCTCCACCAGCTACAATGTCATGTTGAGAGCGCTGTCGCTGCAGCACACAGCAGGACGGCTCACATGTGCGCGGCGGGGGGGGGGGCTTCCCTAAGGACGTTTTTACTACCACATTTATGGAAGGCCAAATGGACCAAAACCTCTACTTTGACGTGCGTGTTAAGACGTTAAAAATGAACGTGTTAAGACGTTAAAAATGAACGTGTTAAGACGTTAAAAATTATG
>JAVQJL010045578.1:0-38834 GCA_036024295.1 Nannoperca obscura | reverse complement strand
AATTTTACTGCTAGTTTGCAAATATGTAATTTTCTACATTTTATTGTATTGTTTTTTTATTTATGTTATATTTTTGTCTGTCTTGGTTTCTAACATCTAGCACCCTTATTGGAAATCTCCCCTTCTCACTTTCAAATGTTATCCGTTGGATTCAACCAAACCAAATAACATTTTTATTTAGGACTACTGTTCATTTTTACCTTCAGGTGAATATATGCTGCTCTTGAAAGCCAGATGGTGACCATACTGTATGTAGGTCTCTGTCTCCTGGCCCACTGTCCTCATAAGGTCTGGTGTGATTCTGCCCAAAGCCAAGTCTGCCCCTCCCTTTTCTAATAGCTTTCTCATAAATTACTGAAGTCAACTCCAGCTCTTTAAAGTTGCCATTCAAAGCCCAAATAACTGGAACATTGTTAAACTTTAATTACTCTTCAGTTCTTCCCTTTAAGTCTTTGAATTCTGAAAAAGATGAAGTCTGACTGCAGTTTGTCAAAAGAGATCAGTAGGAATTTATTATTTGCTTTTAATACATGTACAGCTCTTTTTTCTGCCATTGCTCCACTGATCAGTCACTGGCAGTCATCTCAAACTGATCTCCAAGTGGAGGTCCTCCAACACAGAAATGTATCTGAGACAGCATAATTATGAGTCGAGACCATGTTGTGCTGGAGTTAGGCTCATGGCATGTGTAGCTTTTAGCTGCAGTGCCAGCTTTGCATGAGGCAATTTATAGGGTTATGTTGAACAAAGAACATAGGTAGAAGCCATCTTTTGAAAACAAGAGGACATCTAATCATTCCATTTACCCCATCGAATTAAAAACAGGCCAGAAGGATAAATATATATTTAAGAATGACAAAGACCCTCTTAAAGCCTTTGACTCTTGTTACACTATCAAATAGCTAAAACTGGATCTGAACAGGGAGAAAAAAGAAAGAAGGTGCAAAAAATGAATTAAACACATGGAACCTGAAAACACCTCATCATGTCGGGGACAATCATGATTGAATCATAGAAGTAAAATGCACAGAACAGAGAGTTAACAAGGAAAATAAATACTGCACTCGTTGCAAAATCATTGTACATTCATCAAGGTTCATGCATTCAGGCTTTTGCCTCCCACTTGTCTAGGTCATATGCTACAATTCTCCAAGTTATGCCACTTTTCCTATTTCCCATATTTTTTTTGTGCTGAGATGAACAACTTCACAGTAAAATGCATTTAAGTGAATGACGGATGTTATTGTATTTAGGAAGCACTTTTTTCAAAGACACGGAGGTGATCAGCAAACCGAGTTGGCCCTGAATAACAAAGAGAATGTGCTATTGTGCATAACTACACACCACAACAGAGTGCTAAACTGCTGGAGAAGCAGGCATTTAGATTGATCACAGGGATTCATGTAGTTGCTGTTTTGGATTTGGGATGATCTACAATTTGACAAAAAAAAGAAAAAATCTTAAGGTAAGAACACAGCATAGTGTTAGCTGTGCTTGATTTCCTACTGTCAAAATGTGGCAGAAAGTCCTCTTCATATAAATAATGCTAAAAACACAAAAGTCTCCCTCTCACTCACATCAGAACTGTCACAAGAGTCTCTAAAAACCTAGGAGACACATACAGTACATAGCGTAGGCTGCATACATACAAATATACATATATGCAAATACACAAAAACAATAACCTCTCCGTGTGGAATAATGGCATTTCTGGATCTGAAATCATAATTTCATATAAAAATATATAAAAATAAAAGTACAAATTAATAGAAGTGAATTTTCACCTGAACTGGTGAAAAAAACTAAATCTCCATTGCTCTTCCATTATGTGATGAATTAGCAATTCAATGAATCAGTGTCTTTGTGAACACACACCATTTGTATGTCCATGGGGTCCACACATGTCCAGAGAGTCCATGTCCAGAAAAGAAGCCACTAGATGAGTTTAATACTGGAGTGTAAAAATGTCCACAGACACAAAGAGAGGAAAAAGGGTCCTTAGCTCTCTGGCCAGCCAGTGAGGTAATATGAAAAGTTCACATCAATCTATCTACACACTAAGGGATCTCTGACTGCAGGGCATGGTAAGTGCACATTCCCATGAAGAGGTCAGTTTACCTCTTAACCCTGATCAGTTCATGAAGACCTGCGTCACTGTTGACTTGGAAGGGTGGGCTGGTCCTGTCAACCCAGGCACATGTTCCACTTTTGTGCATTCCTGTAACACTGCCAGCCAATGAGAGTACTTCAAAGAATGCAAATATTCTACCAGGCAAAAGTTAAGGTTGTTTATGTGGGTGTATTTATTGTCCAAAATGTATATGGTCGGACACTTGAAACAAATGTCACTATCTGAACATTTATGAAACCTTCATTTTTAGGATGAAAACAGTGGTTTTTGAGAATGACAGTACAAATCACACCTCCACTTGATTTTTTTCATTCCACGAAAAAAAACAGCCAAAAGGCTGCTCTATCATGCTTTGTGCAGGTTGTCTGTCTTAAAGTTCTTCCTTAAATAGTTTTGAATTTTTCCATCATATTCTCATCTCGCGATCAGGACTCTGGTCCAGAGAGGGCTCTCTGGTGCTGATCATGGATGCTGAGGGCCCTTGGTTGACTCCAAAGGGAGAAACAGCTGGAGAACGAGCTGCCAGAGGCGACAGAGAAGGGGAGAAGCTGGGGGACATTGCTGCTGATGAAATGGATCCCTCATGACTGATAGGGGACCTGCGGAGTGAGGCCAAGTGGGGAAATGTCCGTCCAATCACAGGGACCTTGGGGGGAACTGACATGGCCCCTGGGTGGGCCACTGATGTGATGAGTGGTGGAGGGTCAATTCTAGGTTTAGGATCTATTTTGTGCTTTGGCTGGAAGGGTTGGCGAGGGTTCTGGCTCTGCTGGGCAGTTTCATCTTTTAGCCTGGCAATCTCTGTGAAGACATTAGCCAGAGGCTGGAACTGAGGGCACCAGTTGAGCAGGTAATCCCAGTTATAGCTTCCACGGAGCTCCTCATCACTGGCAACGATAGCTGTGAGGGACCCATCCACTGAAGGTTTACCGTCCTCAGGAAAGGCATAATCCTTGGGGAGAGAAATGTTGAGGCCACGGCCTACTCCTAGGTACCCACCACCCTCGTCCCTATAGACTGGAAGCTGGCCAGAGAGTAAGGTCCCGCTGAGACTACCTCCCAGTTTCTTTCCTTTGAACCAGGTGCTGCCTTCCAAAGCAGCAGGCTCACAGGATATATCAGAGAGCTGGTCAGCATCCTGCTGAATTCCAGAGTCTGGTCCTCTGGCTGAGATGTGCTCCTGCATGGACGAGGTGATAGAGGCGACGCGAGGGTACTCGTTTATCATCCTGATCTCATCATCCTCAGCTGCCTCAGCTGAGCCTCTTCCACTGGAGTGAGAAGGATCCAGAGAGCCCCCTCTAGTGTAGGGACCACCACCAGCCCCACCCTGATCCCCAGCATAGCCTGGCAAAGTCTGGTGGTAGATCCTTTCCCCTCCTGCGCCTGACTTGCAATCATCCAATTTCTGCAGGGCAGTTCCTGAGGCAACAATTCTGTTTCCTGCATCCTGAGCTTTCTTCCTCCTGCGTGACTTAACAAGGAAAACCACCACAGCCATGACCACAAGCAATATTATAAAACCAAGTGACACAGCAATGATGCTTATCAGCAGGATGTTGACATCGGAGGCCAAGCCAAAGTTGGTGTTTGTGACATCGATGGAGACCTGGGCTGTGGTAGTGCGAGATGCATCTAGAGGACTGTGAGCTCTCACATCCAGGGTCATCAGCCTGGCATCCCGTTTGGTCCGGCCCGAGCCGCTACTACTACTGCTGCCTGAACCATCCAGCTTAATGGAAATTACCCCAGTAGTTTTGTTTACATCAAAGTACGGAGAGGTGGCGGGAAGAGAATAGAGAACAATACCATCCACTCCTCCATCCTCATCATTAGCTTGGACCTGGCCAATGCTCTGGCCTTTCTTAGCTCCCTCTGGGACTTCAAATGAAAAATCAGAGGATGTGAAGAGTGGGTCATACTCATCCTCACCTGTGACAAACACCTGTACAGTTACTGTGGCTGAGTGGTTGCCTGAATCTACTGCCACAGCTACAAAGTTAAAGGAGTTGATCTTCTCAAAGTCAAAGGGAATTTTGCTTCTGATTTCTCCTGAGTTCTGGTCCACAGTGAAGCTGTCTTTTCCAACCCCAGATTGCTCCATCATGTAATACTTCAGTTTGCCAAAAACTCCTGTGTCATGGTCTATGGCATGTAGAACAGTCACAGCTGAGTTTGCTGGTTGGTTTTCTCTGATACTGGCTGTGAGGACTTCCACAGGGAAGAACGGATGATTGTCATTAACATCTTTGACTTCAACAATGAGTGGAGCTAACGCAAAGTAACCTTGTCCATCTGTGGCCTGGATGACAATAATATGGGTGGACTGGTGCTCACGATCAAGGGCTCGCTGAAGCCGCAATGCTCCAGTCCACTGGTCCATGGTAAATAAGTTCACCTCATCACCAGAGCTGATAGTGTACTGGACCTCAGCATTGGGAGTCGAGTCTGGATCTGGCAAAATGACAAAAAGAGAGTACAAAGATTTAATTGACAGACAAAGTAAGCAAAGAAAAAAGGAGACAAAAAGCAAAGACTTTTGCCCACCTGTAGCAGTCAGGCGTATGATCTCAGTCCCAGAGATAGCTCCCTCACTCATTGACACAGTATATTCTGCTCTGCTGAACACTGGTGGGTTATCATTCACATCACTAATGGTTATCACTGCAGCAACACTAGAGCTCCTCTGGGGCACACCACGATCTGACACCACCACAGTGAGGTTGTAAAGTGGCTTGGTTTCAAAGTCAAGCCCCTCAGCCAACAGCAGAGTGCCAACTGTCTGAAAGCCCCGCCCCTCCAGGAACCGCACACTGCTTTCAATCTGGAATGCATTTCCTTCATTCCCATTTGCAATAGCAAAGTCAAAGCCACAATTTTCACGAGAGAGGTCGCTGTCAAAGGCCTCAAAAGTCAAAACTGTTGACCCTGGGATGGTATCTTCAGAAACTGTAGCCCTGCAGACATAAGAACAATACATATGTAAAGAAAGCTGTTGAGGTTACACCATAATACATCCAGAATCTAATGAATGTAGACTGACCTATACTCTGATTGGTGAAACACAGGAGCATTGTCGTTGACGTCAGAGATTTGGACCTGGACCGTGGTAAGGGAGGAAAGTGAAGGTGAGCCTCCATCACGAGCTTCAATAACAATACTGACTGACGGACGTTCAGGGTCAAACTCAGCTCTGTGATTGATGAACAGGGTTCCTGGATACATTGGGCAATGAGAGAGAGTCAAACATTGTGCTGGGAAAGTTCTTTTCGAAATGTAATGAATTACATATTACTTTCTTTCAAAACTAGAATATTAACAGAGCTAAGCGACATTAAGAGGGAAGGCAAGACTGCCTACCATTGTTGGGGTCTATGTAGAAACCCTCCTGGGTTGATGACATCACTCTGTAGGTGATCTTTCCATTTTCTCCAGAGTCCTTGTCAGTTGCTGTTACTGTGACAACTGCACTTCCTGGCGGCGTGTGCTCAGGCAGAGTTACCTGGGGTGCAGAGATATTAATAACAACATTTAAACATCAGGTCAAAAGAAACAAGCCAACAACGAATGCATAAACACTGTAATAAAATTCACAAACTCATGTTGAGGAGGTCAACAGGCACTAAACTCACAGAGAATTGCATTTTATATTGTAGTTTCTGTGTTTCCTGAGTATGTGCTAATGTTGAGGTCATTTCCTGAGACAGAGAAGTAAATATAATACAGGTTCATCTGTGCAACCATTCCCCAGTCAATATTAGGCAGTTAACTTTTATCACACCCACTGTGTGCACATTGGAAATGTACATGTGTGTTTTTTACAGTATTTGTAGATGCAATCTTCTCCTTCACAATGAAGAAGTCTGCTGGAGAGAAACTGTTTCTGAAGAAATTTAACTTCCTATTAAACTCTATAAGGTGTGAAGAAATCTGAAAATCAAACACACATTTTCTGTGCATTTCCTCAGGTAGCATGTAATATGCAATGGACACATCAGATTTATTTCTACACTGCAGTTATGGTGTACATTAAAATAAATAACACAAAGAAAACAATTACTAGAAGGAGGAATGAATGTCAAGCATCTGTCTTTTAAGGTGCATGTATGATTTTATGAGGAAAGAGATTTGCACAACAGACATTTAATTTTGAAGCCATAACCCATCCTACCTGATAGAGATCATGGGTGAATGCCGGTGAATTGTCATTAATATCCTCCACCAGTATTGTAATGTTAGCCTCAGTTTGGTGCTGGCTGTCTGTGGCTCTGACAGTCAGGGTGTACCACGTCTTCTCCTCAAAGTCCAGAGGCGCAGTGAGCAATACACCTCCACTGTAGCGGTGAATCCCAAACTTGCCTAAGGCTGTTGGGTCCAGCTGCAATGAGTAGGAGAGGGCAGGACTGGAGTCGACATCGTTACCCGTCACAAGAGTGATCTCTGTTCCAATCAACATATCTGATAGAAAAAGAGATCGAACAAAACCAGTCAGTTGTATTTAACTTTCTGTGGCTAAAATTATGCTTTTTGTAGGTCCTTAGACCTGCAGTGTTTGTCTGGTGACAGAATTGGTACTTTTGTAAATTTACTGTATTTGCTGTAAACTGGCCTACATGAGATACATAACCAGGAAGCAGAATATTCCTGAAAATGAAAGCACTTACTCTCTGGGATGCGGACTTCCTTGGGCAAGGGAATGGTGGGACTGTTGTCATTCTGGTCAACAATGATCACTGTCAATGTGGCTGAACCAGCCAATCGTGGACTTCCTCTATCTGTGGCTGTAACTACTAGCCTGAATGTGGGCAGAAAAAAAAGGTTGTTAAACAGGTTTCCTGCCTCTGATTACGTGTGCTTCTAAAAGTTGAATTCTACTATACTATACTATTCTACTATAATATTGGTATGTAATAATGATATAGAAAACGTAAAAGGAACATCAAATGATGCACACCTGCCTGATTTTACATTTTTTACCTTTGGTTACACATTCTCATATTGTTAAGAAAGCAACACACAAAACGTTATGAAAATGTTACAGTGAGCAGGAGATGATTTATTAAATTTGAAATTGCAGCTTTGATACATCTGGCATGCAGCTATCCATTTGCACTGGTGCTTAAATCTTCAGCAGACTATGTCAACCTCCCACCAGCTATCAAAACACATACTTGCTGAGTGAATATGATTCATGATGTGCTACACTTTTTTTTTTCCTTCTATACATGTTTACCTGCATGTATACATTATGGACTTTTTCTGTATAATGCCATGTAGCAGCTCAAAGGTACAAGTAAAACACACATCCATCCTCAAAATGTGCACATAGAATGATCTGTTCTCACTTGGTCTGGGTAAAGATCTCACGGTCCATGATCGCCGCTGTGGTGATGCTTCCTGTCATCGGGTCGATCTTGAACAGGCCGCTCATGCCTGATGACTGGATCGAGTAGGTCACCTGACCATTTTGGCCTTGATCCACATCCTCAGCCATCACCTGGGAGAAGGTGGAAGAGAGGGAAAATAATGAGAATTTATTTGAGTTAGCAAAATTCCAGTAGACCAAATAACAGTATAACTTTGTGTTATTTATTGTGCAGTTTTTATATTTGGAAGTACCTGTATGATTGGCATTTCATATCCCTGTGTTTCTCTCATGTAGGCCACATAATTCTGCAACTGGAAGCGGGGAAGGTTGTCATTGACATCCTGCAGGATTAAGTTGATAGCCATGAAAGATGTGGAGGTCACAGTTTCAGCCTTCACAACTAGACGGAGTCTGGGGGTGTCTTCAAAGTCCAACCCCTTGGAGCTCTCCACCATGATTTCACCTGCAGGACACACAGATTTGAGTGGAAAATGAGAATCAAATGAGAGATTAAACTGACATTTTGTGTCTCCAGTTTGTTTAAATCCACATCTCATTAAAAATCTGTCATATAAACTTGAATTCATATAATACTAAAAAAGTGTTATATTGTGAGTTTCACCTGTTGAGGAGCTGATGGTGAAGGCCTGCATTCTGTTCCCACTGAAGAGGCTGTAGCTGATACCCTTACGTGTTCCATCTGGGTGTTGAGCCTGAGTTTGAGCCACAGCTGTGCCTGAATTTATGAAGTAGAGCAGAGAAAGTATCCATTAACTGTGACAGCAGAGAGACATTCAAAGTGTATAGAGGGATACATGAACTCAGATGATTATTCTAATCCTTAATAATACTGTATTAATTAATGTCAGACCTTTTAGAGCGTTCTCCTGTATGCTGATGTCTCTGGCATTTCCAGAAAAGCGAATGCCGCTGTACTCCACCTCCTTCACGTAAATCACCACGACTCCCTGCGCAGACTGAGCTGGACTGCCCTGGTCCATGGCCTCCACTATCAGGGTCCTCTGTGCCTGGGTCAAATCCCTCAGTGGCTCAGTGGCCTGGATCTCTCCAGTCAGGGAGTTGATGCTGAAGCCTTTCACTGGCATGGCAAAACGGTAAAACACAGAACCGTTGGCTCCAAAGTCCTTGTCCTCAGCCTTCATAGTGGCCAAAACCCGCTGGGAACGGCTGCTGGACACTTCGATGACCAGTGGATCCTGGATGAAGAAGGGAGTGTTGTCGTTGACATCTAGCACGGTGACTGTCACCTGGAAGCAGAACGTCACATATATGTTAAGTGCAAAATGTATTGCAAATGTAATTAGCATAACAAATATTGTTCTCCTAAATCCAACAAGTGAATCATAAATTGAAGGCTATGTTCAGAAATCAGTAACCTGGACACCTTCAACATTTAACCCTCCATTTACCTGAGCAGAGGTGTTCCTCGGTGCAGCAGGTGAAAGGTCAATGGCAAACACCTGGAAGCTGTATGATGCCCACTTTTCTCGGTCCAAAGGTGCTGATGTGGTGATACGACCAGTGTTCTCATCCACAGTGAACGCTCCGTGTGCCTCTCGGCTAAGGAAATAAAGAACTTTCCCATTCAGGTCATCATCAGCATCTATGGCTGACACCTGGAGACGTGACATATACAGTATGTCAGTGAAATGTTCAAACAAAGCACATATTCTGATTCTCTGATCATCTAAATTACCATTTCTACTTACCTCCAGAACCTGGGACCCCTCTGCAGCATCCTCTGACACTTCCACAGAGTAGCTACTTCTGCTGAAGACAGGGCTGTTGTCATTGACATCTAGCACTTTGACATCCACTGTGACAGTAGTGCTGAGAGCAGGGCTGCCCCGGTCCTTGGCCACCACCTCCAGAGTATATTCAGCCCTCATCTCCCTGTCTAGGCCGCGTGAGGTGGACAGGGCTCCTGTGCTGGCGTGGAGTTGGAAATCTCCATCAGGGTCTCCAGCTGGATGAGGAGTTCATGTGACAGAAGAAAGAGACATCTTTAAAATTCAAGTCTTCTGCGGATTGAGTGTTAAAAGAAGTCAAGAAAGGGGAACATGTGCCAACTCTGCACTTAAGGCAAAGTTGGAATGTGCTCCAGACAGGTATATGGAATCTACAATTGAAATAAGACAGAAGAATCTCAGGAGCGAGCCTGGAGTAGCTGTATACAGATTTGATATTTCATATGGGAGGAACAGAGCTCTGTGAAAAGCAATACATTGGTCCAAATGCTGCATGTATGTCCTTCCAACTAGGTAAGACCAAATCTATTCCTGCATACTGTCAGTATAACTTTAGATTTCACAAAAAAATTGTCCAAGCAAACCTGATACAAGAGTGATTTAGTTGCAATCATCACTGAGAGCCAATTGTTATAATCTGTCAACAATCTGTAAATTGAAACGTGACAATTTTATGCCTGTAAAACACAAAAAAAAATTAAAAAGTCACTGTCTCTTCCAATATATTGTTTTTTTCACATTCGACACACCCTGAAACAGCAATTACAGCAATTGCGGCAAACTAAATTGCTCTTTAAATCCATTCTAATAAAATACTTGGGTTAGACGCACATAGAAACACTGTTTCTCACCAGTGATCCTGTACTCCAGCTCTCCACCAGGACCTGAGTCGGGGTCTGTGGCCTTGAGGAAGCAAAGCTCTACGGGGGCCTGGTTCTCTGGCACCTCCAGTCCATACCACGGCTTTGCAAAGAACGGAGCATTATCGTTCACATCCTGCACCTCCACACGAACTACTGCCTTGGCAAAGTTCGGAGGCAGCCCTCCATCTCTGGCATACACTGATAAGAGATGGAAACGGTTAAGCTGATCAGATGTTGGATCCCATTCAAAAAATGTTGAAATACTGAATACTTAAATTGAACTACTTAAAGTGATCCAGGGATCTAAATGCTCAGCTAACATATGTGAGGTCAAACTGAGTTGTGTAAGACAATGGGTATAGTGGTACCAGTGAGTGTGTAGTGGTCCTGCAGCTCTGTGTCCAGTTCCTTTGTGGTGGTGATGACTCCTGTCACAGGGTTTATGATGAAACCTTCCTCTGTCACACCTCCATATGTCACTTGGCCATTAGAACCTGCATTGAAACACAAAACAGGCACAAATAGAAATAAAAAGCTGTGCACACTGAGAAACTGGCAATACAGAAAATAGGCAACATTCAATGTAATAAGGCAGTGATATTAACAAATCCAAGCTGCATAAAGCCGCTGGCAAGTCCTAATGAAAGCTCCAGAAATATAAGGCTCTGGACGATGATTGTAACCACACATTTTCATTAGCATGAGCTTGTGGTTTCATTTAAAGTGATTTGATTTCTAAAAACCATTTATATGTCTCTATTATTTAGTTCTCTGGCATTTTTACTCATTGAATTTTGGAACCTTTTTTGTTTGGGCGTTTTTGTACTTACAATACTGTATTTCCCCATTTCCATAATACTGACTATGACATGTTTAAACCAACCTTGGTCCCGGTCAGTGGCAGTAACTGCAAAAACTGTAGTTCCTGGTCCTTGGTTTTCCATCACCTGGGTCTCAAACTCGGCTCGCTGGAACACCGGAGCTTCATCGTTGACATCAATCACCTGCACACACAGCACCTGAGAGGTGGAAAGCTGAGGTATCCCGTGATCCTCTGCTACAATGGTCACATTGAAGACTTCCTGCTCCTCCCGGTCTAGTGCTTTAAGGACGGAGAGAGAGCCTACAAGAGAGAGAACAGATATTGTTCTAAAACCACCTTTTCTGGATTACTTCACTTAGAATTACTATTCTCATTTTAATTATTTTTGGTCTTAAAAAGTGTGTGTAGGTGTGCTTGATATTATTTTTGTGAACTAATTTAATTTTGTGTACCTAAGAGAGTCAGTATTTGCATGCCTAAAGGACCAGTAAAAGGGCCAGTACAAACCTAACAGGTTTTCTTTATGATGCAGGCAAACACGCAGAATCCAGACTACAACCCTGAACAACATAGCTGTTTTGTTTCTCTTAACACCATTACTGTATCTGTATCTAGCATTTGTTGGTGTGTATGTATGTGTGTGTAAAGCTCTAAAGTGAGCTCGTTCAGATAGAGTCTGTGAATCAGACCACCATTTCTCAGCCTCTGGCTTCAGTTACTCTCCTACCTTTTATGTCTACATCTCACACCTCTGTCATCACCCTGACTTCAAGGACGTTCAGCCAAAGTGAGTGGAACTATGAAATGTGTTTGTGTGTAGTGTTCACAGCAGTGTACGAGTTTAGCTGGCATGCAGTGCCTGAGAGACATGTGTAATTTATAAATGCCAAAGCATGCCAAACACGTACATCGTGTGTTGACTGTTCTGTGAGGCTGAGGATCTGATGTTCCTGTGAGGTTTTGCTAGCTCCCATGTGTCAGCCAAATGCAAACAGATGCAAAACATTTACTGTACTATTTCATCCTCCTCTGCAGCTAATTTAGTGGTACTGATACAGTTTACATCTTATAATGATGGTGCTAAGCATTAGCTTTGCTAAAACTCAAATGAAATGTTTTCTTTAAGTCTACCCAAGATCTCAAGGTTTTATAAAAATATGTAATATTACATTTCAGGGAAATTAGCATTAAATACTGAACAAGACATATATTTAATGCAGTGCTGCAGCCATAAAAATGGTGTCCAGGATTTGATTAGCAGATATAGAATATAATATCTATGTTCTCAAACATCACGAATACAATGTTCGAAGCTGCTAGTGAAGAAATGAAGAGACATATAAAATAGATATAAAAAATTCACAGAAATGCAGCCATAACGTAAAATAACAGAAAGTTCATGTTGGCAGAGCAGACATATAATTTATAAGCAGTAATCAGGCTAATGACACCCCCTACATTAGCCAGGCAGTTTGGTAAATGTCTTCTCAGTACAATGCTAATCTGCTATTAAAGCTATTATTAACCAAAAGCTTAACACCACACAGTCTGAGAAACAAACCATAAGTGAAATCAACCCCGGCTAATAAACCAGACACTTGACTGTAATGAAGTAAAGACTTTCTTCCATCTGGAAACTGCATTAAATGTCTGTCTTATGGTTCCTAATCCCATCTCAGACAGATCTGTGCACACCCACACGACCTAGCTCAGATGATGAAGAAATTACACATAAAGTACACATATATAAGATATCAAAGACTGTCCATATCCCTGGCCCAATTCAGTTCCCATGAAGAAATCCATTAAGAAAAGAACGCAAAAGCATTATTCAAGTGAAATATTGCTCTAAGGCATTGAAAGATCATCTAGTAAAGAGGGTTATGAGGGTTGTGAGTGTTTTAGCAGTTGAGACTCTGTAGACGCAGCACTTCACTGGGTAATTATGATCTTCTGGAAAGATTTGTTCATCCAGGGGGCTTCAATGGGTGGGATGCTTATTATCTATCAATCATGAAACCCCACTGAAAAAGGCCCGATTCTACTCCTGCTGTGTTAAATTCAATGCAGGTTTGTAAATGTGCGAAATGATGTGGTGAATTTTATCCTAATCATCTCTTGATGGAGTGTAAATTGGGTATTTATGGGAAATCCCCAGTCTCAGACGCTGTTATATTATTGTAACATTATGATATGTTTCAATGCCCATCTCTCCCCCTTAAAACTAAGCTTACCAGTGTTGGGGTTCAGACTGAAGCGACCAGCGCTGTTGCCTGCCTGGATTCTGTATGACACTCTGCCATTTTCTCCTTCATCTTCATCTCGAGCCATCACGTACAAAATCACAAACCTGTCAATGAAAATACAAACAAAATGTCAGATTATAACAAACATGAAAACCTCTTCCACTAGCTTGGAGCCATGAAATACTCTTTCTTGCTTCTTGGATGTTTTACCTCTGTGGTCTGATGGATGAAAGCTGTTAAGGCAATGACAGAAATGTGCGTTAAGGTGCTAAAAACAGACTACAGTTTGACATGGCACTCACCCTACAGGCTGATCCTCCATGACACTGACTGCAGACGGAGAGCTGAAGACCGGAGCGTTGTCGTTCTCATCTGTCACAAACACTCGGGCAGTGACTGAACCCCAGCGCCTCTGAGAAGGATCCACTGCCTGGTCTGTGGCCCGTACCACGAGGTAGAGGGACGGTGTTGACTCGCGATCTAACTTCTGCCCCAGAGTCAGGACTCCGCTGGAGGGGTCGAGGTTCAGGAGGTCAGGCGTGTCGGGCCAGTAGTACTCAATGGAGTAACGTAGCTCACTGTTGGGTCCACTGCCATCCTATAAAAAAGAAAACAGATGAATTAAACAATGGGTGGAAAATTGGCAAGTGGATAAATCAGCAAGGAAAAACAGTTAAAATCACCAGCATCATAGTTAATTCTTGGAAATAGATGTTACATAAAATAATCTTAACTCCTTACAATTTTTTTTTTTTTACCAAAGTCTTCATTAGTGGATGAAGTTAGCTTTTATTCTTGATGACAAGTGGGCAGTGACTGTAAGATGCAGTTAAAAGTCCATGGAAATGAAGCTGAGTAGTTATAATAAAAAAAAAAATCATGTTTTGCATTACAGGTGTAAAATGTTGATTAATCACTTACTCAATTCACAGAAAATTGATCTTCAACAATAATTGTTTTTTCTTTTCTCTGTTTTGACTGGTCAGACAAAACAATATATTTGAAGGGGGCATTCCCCCCAGTGTTTTATGCCCACATAATTAATAAATTAATCAGAAGAATAATAAACAGATTAATCAATAATGACAAAAATCATTAGATGCAGCCTTAGTTGGTTCTGATGGCAAATAAAATAACCAAATTTACCTCTGATTTATGGTGTTTGGTTGAAAATGTAAAGTGAATGAAAAGTATTAATCACTGGTTAACATTACAACACCTCTTTAGCAGATACTATATCATTTCACACCTGATCCAAAGCCTGGAAGGTATATATGGAAGCCCCTGGCTCTGTGTTCTCTGGGATCACAATGGTAACGGGGTCTTCTGTGAACTGGGGAGCATGGTCATTGCTGTCCTGCACGTTAATATCCAGCTGCACCAAATGGCTGCTGGGAAACACCTGGGAGAAGTCAGACACCTCGATTTGCAGCGTGTACCTCGTCCCTTTCTCATAGTCCAGCTCGCGTACCAAGTACACGTCCCCCTTTAAACGGTCAACCATGAAAGTCCCATCCTGGTCTGTCCCCCCAACTACCAGGTAGGTCACTTGGCCTTCCAATAAAGCAGATTCTTGCTGGTCATGTTGGCCGACAGAGCCAATGATGGAGCCCGGAGCAGCCCCTTCAACTGTGTTAAGGGTCATGGAGAGCAAGTTGGGCTGGGGGCTGGACCTGAAGGAACTAAGGACCTAAAGGGAAAGAAAAAACGTTCAAACTCATTTTAATCTCAGTTTTTGTTATAATTATTCACCTAATTATGACGATTCAGCATGTGTCATGCAAGTTATTGCTTGCATATCACTTGAATTATTGTCTTTTATAATACATGTATATATCCCAAAACAGTGGGTGAAACAGTGAAATGAACTACATAAAGTTTTCAATATATATTATTTCACCCAAGCACAGAAGAAACGTGTCAAGGCAAATTTTGTTCCGTGTATGTTACTGGATATTATTTCCTTTGGTAGTCTGCAGACAATGCAGCTATATGGCTCTCACCCCAACTCATCCTTAAGCATAGCCTTGGGCTGTAGTCTGTTTCTGTTTTGTTGCTATTACGATAATAACCCTCACAGGCATTCGCATTGTGCATGAAGACATTATGTTCAATCCTTCCAGAAAATATCTTGACACTGCAGCATTCTGGCATCAAGATAAGAGTCAAGATCTGCGACCTGTGACAAAATAATATAATATAATAGGTTGTAATGGGAAGGAAAACTGTAAATATTCCAGTTCAAATAATGCAAAGCAATAAGTGCAGCCTCCATATGACGCAGTCTGGTCAGACAGGGAACAAGTGCATGCCAGGGGGCTTTCACCAGCAACAGCCTCAGGGTGCAATATTGTTCTGGCACAGATCAAAGAGCTCTGAAGACAGCAAACAAAAGCAGATTTTAACTAGCTCTGGTTTCATCATTGAAAAATCCATACACGCACCATCCCTCGCTTTCATTGCTGAGATATGTTGGAATGAATTGCATCTTTCTGATGTCGATGTCAAATATAAATAGCAAGGATAAACCTAGAAGAAGATGGATGAGATGTGTATAATACACATAATTAAGCCTTACCTGCTGACTAAAAAGACTGAGTCTATGTCAAAGGGTCATCTGTTATTGAGTCCTGGATTTTTTTAAAGGCTAGGAAATAAAACCATGGCATTTTTTTGAATTTTCATAGCAGTGAGTTGCAAGGAGGCTTGATTTTTTGATATCTTGAAGTAATTTGCTCAAGCACATCTCAGTGTTTCAATTATCTAGAATGTGATGCTATCACATGTACTGTGCTGTACTGTAGTACTGCACTTTTCCTTAGCTTTCCCCTATGCCTTTATCCTATACAAGCTAGCTAGTGTGTGCACTGTAGTACTTGTGGTGTACAACAATGTCCCTGTGTCGGATTTTACCCACAGCTATGTGAAATGTTATCTCAAAATCATTATCTGGAAATGTTACCTCATGAGTGTTTGAATGTGTCGTTACAGTGAGTGTGTCTGTGTGTATGTATCACTGCCTGCTACCGTACAGTGATGTATTCCCTTTCTCTTTGTGTGATTTGATGCAGCTGGCTCTCATCAAATCTCATCTGGGAGCATTTGATTCCAACGTGCCTGTTTCCCCTCTGTCTAATCTCAGTATCGCACAAGCAGGGCGCAGGCGAAATCTAAGGCAAGCACTCCCACTGTAATTAGCATCCTTTTCCTTTCTGAAATCACATCACATAAAAACAGTGAGCTCAAAGCGCCACAGTCAAAGCAAACCGCCACCCTTCTCTGGCTAAATGCCTCTGTGGCAGACCTTTTTTTTCCCTTGCTGTTGAATTCCTGATATTGTATGTTGATATGCAGGACTGACCCTCCTGCAGAAAGTTCAGAATAATAACTCAGTCCAGACCAGCTCCCTCCTGCAGCTCAGGGTTTCTCACCTTGGGTTTTGGTTACCCCACTAACCTTTGGAGCAGGAAACACACACTAGATTGGATAGATGCTTTTGTTTGTACAGGCACAGGTTCAGTTTCTCTCCTTCTCATATTTACCTCCTTTTCCAATTCCTTTGACAGTTATACTGTTCACTCTGCGCACAGTTTGAGGAAATTACTCGCAGCAAGGAATGTAAAAGGACTTAGGTAATGTTTTAAGTTTGGTCACCAGATTGGCCTTTGTTTCCAATTGCCTGATGTCTTAGAAATGTTTTGGAGACACAACAAATGTATAGGCATCTGGCATGCAGCTGGAGGATGGCTGAGGATATGAAAATGTACAGATTATGTTTACCTGTATCTGTAGCTGGCAGGTGGAGCTGAGGCCTGGTGTGCCGTGGTCAGAAGCGGTCACAGTGAAGGCATACTCAGTTCGCTCTGCCCATCTCAAGGGGGAAGCGGTTCTCAGCTCGCCATTGGTCGGGTTAAGGGTGAAACGTTCTGCTCTGAGGCCTTCAGAGAATGACAATTGGATGGTTATGTAAATGTCGAGAGAAGTGATTTATGTGATAATGTAACTGTGAGAGGATTTCTGACACTCACCTGATAAAGAGTAGTGTACGGTCCCATTCTCTCCCTCGTCTGGGTCTTTAGCTGTCACTGTCCCTAGGACTGTCCCAGATGGAAGCCCCTCCATCACCTACAGTGGAGAAGGATTGTTGTTCATATTAATTACTTTCTCCAACATACTTTGTCTTTTCTACTTACAGATTCAGTTTCAATTGACACAGATACAGTTATCTTGACTTTGATACCTTTATGGCACAATAATTGTTATAATATGAAATCAAATTAAGCAAAGAATTGTTGCTCATACATCATAGGATTAGATTTTACAGCCTTCAAAAATGAAAAGTAATTTTAAGACTGTTATTTTTAACAGAGAAATCATACAGTATAAGGTAAGCCATTTGGGAATGAAGGTAACAAAACACATTGCTGCTGTCATATGAAACCTAGCTTGGATAGTGTTTCTCTGTGAGCTGAAGTTACACCCCACTGGTGAAGCCCCAACTTGAACAGAAGTTGAAACCAGGGCAACTTATATTCATCGTTATAGTATCTCAATCTCTCAAAGGCTCTGGGTCTCTCTCTGTCCTCGCCTAATCTATCTTAACTCCCTTCATTCTCACCTGAAGGAGCAGCTCCCGATCTGGCCTGGCATGAGTGAAACTGGGGGCGTGGTCATTTTCGTCCAGCACAGTGATATGAGCAGTGCCAGTGGCACTGCGAGGAGGCGTACCTCCGTCCTGTACGACCACAACAAGCTGGTAGCTAGACTGCTGCTCTCTGTCGAGGGCGAGGCGGGTGCTGATCTCACCTGAAGGAAAAGATAAGAAGTGAAGGCATTAGCTCATTATCATGTTCATTTTAATGACAAAGAGCAATTCATTCCTCAAAAGAAATTCTGCTGGTATTAGTGCTGCTTTTGGAGTAACTACATTTGAGCCGTTGTAACACAATTACAACGAAAAGTTACTTTTTTAAAATTCAACTGTTCTTCACCTGTTTGTGAGTTAATCTGAAAGTGCCTGTTGGAGTGCAGCAGCCTGTAGGTGAGTCGAGCATTTAGTCCTGCATCTCTGTCTGTTGCAGACACTCGGCCAAAGCCTGTCCCTGCTAGCAGGTTCTCTCTAACTGCCAGGAACACCCTCTCCTGGCTCAGTCTTGGAGAATTGTCATTCTCGTCGGTTACCGTCACCCTGACTGTGGCACTGCCAGTTCTCCCCACCCCTCCTTGGCTTGAAGTGGCCAGGACAGTCAACAAGTACATGTCTTTGACCTCTCTGTCCAGAGAGCTTCGAACAAACAGCCAACCACTATCTGGCATGATGCCAAAACCGGCAGCGTCACCGTCAGGCCTGAGGCGGTAGGAAACAGAGGAGGATGACGAGGAGCTTGCACCATTCCCAGAAGACTCTCTGTTGAGTGCTCGAACCTGGAGGAAACGGGTGTTGAGAGGTGTGTTTTCTCGTAGCTCCACGCGGTAGGTCAGGGTGTCAAAGTTGGGGCCTTGTGCATCTTGCGCTTGGATGTGGACCACGAGGGTGAACGTGGAGCTAAGCTGAGGCGCTCCGCCATCCTTGGAAACCACCTGAAGGTCATAGCGTGGGACACTTTCATATGAGAGACTCCCAATCAGACGTACCTCGCCGCTGCCCCGGTCAACACCAAAAGTCCTCTGACCACTGCTGCCTGCAGCCCCAGCAGAAACCAGGTCGAAGCTGAGCTGACCGTTATGACCAGAGTCCTTGTCGGTGGCCTGAATGGTGTAGATCACAGTCCCCATTTTGGTGATCTCAGGTAAAAGGAGGGACTCTGACGAGGAGGGGAGGAAGGTGGGTGCGTTGTCATTGACGTCTGAAATGGTTATTCGTGTCCGGCTGGTACCAAATGCTGGAGGAGAGCCGGAGCGTGCCTGGATCTCTAGGTCAAGACTGGAGAAGGTTTCATGGTCCAGGGGAAGGGCAGTGCGAATGGTACCAGAGGCACTGTCCACTGTGAAGTAACCATCAGGGTCTCCCGAAGAGATGGAGTAGAAGATATCCTTAGAAATACCTACATGGAAGACAGCAGAAGAAACAAAATGAGTGAGAGAGAAAAAGATGTTCATTAAATAGGGAAAAGGAATGTCACAAGAGCCTTGGGTGAGGTCTTTAAAGTGTGTGATAATCAGTTTACAATAATATAAAAGCAGTAATAATCACATTTGAGAAGCTGGAACCAGTAAATGTTTGGCATTTTTGCTTGATAAATGACTAAAAAAGTGATTCACCACTAGAAAAGACAGAAAGAGTTTCAATATACTTTATACAGCTGTTAATTATCCACTCCTCTTTGGCTAAATACCCGAAACATAAAAAATTCACTTGACAGATCCATATCCACTTTTAGTAGACAGGTATGCGGTGTGTTTATTTCAGCTAATATCTCGTTTAAGTGTTAATGAAGAGCTGGATTCACTCAAAGTGGATGAGGAGATAGGATCACTGAAAGCCTTGTACAGTTACACAGACAGAGATAAGTGTTCTTCTGTCCACTTCACCAGTGAGAACACTTCATTCTGACTCCCACTCAGAATAACAACCCCATCCAAATCCATATCTCCATCATTAAGTTTGAGAGAAAATAAAAGTCTGGCCACAGTGAAAAAAATCCCCTGTAAAACCTGTGCTGTGTGATGGATGTGATTTCTTAATGGAGTGTATGCTCTTGTTGCTTGCATATTTGTACAACTGCCGGTGTGAGAGGTAAGATATCATACACTCTCTAGCCCATTAGTGCATTTTTGTCCTGGTACTTGTCAGAAAGATGAAACCAGGTTACATAAAAGTCACATAAAACAGGCTCCCTTTGGCAAATTACATAAAGTAAATGGATAAAAGCAAGACTGACATGAACAAAGGCAGAATACACCGACACACAGTAGAGCAAAGAGAAAATTCTTCAGAGTGCAGGGGTCCTCACCTGTCTTGGCAGCAGCACGGACCACTCCCACCACTGTGCCCCTGAGAACGTCCTCGGACACGGTGAAGAAATACTGGGCCTGTTCAAACACGGGAGACGCCACTGAGCCTCCCACCACGCTCACGTTTACTCTGGCATTGACCGGCGCAGTCAGACCACCGCCGTCCTCGGCTGAGATCGCCATGGAGATTATTGTGTTGGCTTTGCCATGAAGCGAGCGAGAGAGAGAAATCACACCTGTAGAGGAAGAAAAATAAGTACAGGAGAAGAATTACTCCATATGCTTTGGTATTTGAATACTCCAAAGGAGACATGTTTCACAGTAGCTCATCCATATTTGATCAGTATGTGTATGGGTATTAGTATATACACACACGTATCACATGCTTTTACTTGCAAAAGTGACGTACTACACACACACATACCTGTGTCCTTGTTGAGAGTGAAGAAAGCGGAGGATCCTCCAGGTAGTGTGCGATAGGTCACCCTGCCGTTTTCCCCAGCGTCATGGTCATGCGCTGTTACCTTGACAACGGAGGTTCCTGGTGCGCTGTGGGAACTGAGACTGACCGTGTAAAGGACTGGATAGAAGGTGGGCCGGTTGTCATTGATGTCTACCACCGAGACCCGCACACGGGCTACTGATGTCAGACCACCCTAAAAAAATGATTATTTGAATTAGATTTGATAAGAGATTTTTGTGTCACAATATAATGTTAGCAGAGTACTCAAGGTCACATCGGCAGGCACAGATGCTGTAATGCTATTATGGACCTTAACTGACTTGTTTATAGAGACAAAGGGAGGCTAAATCATAAGAATAGTTATTTTAGTTAAACCACATCCTCCCTCCCTTCCTGCAATGAATATCCCAGAAGACAACATTCTATTTGTTTTCCATCCCTTGGTGAAAAGCATCAGTCCGGGACATTCATGTTGTGAAACTGTGACAATAGATTTATGTCACACTGTAAAGACAAAGCAGCTGTAAAGGAACACAGGAAGATGAATTCTCTGTTGAAAATCCCTGCAATATGGAGCCAATCAACCATCGTATGCATTTGTCAGCAAGGAGAAGAGTTTGCACTCATTACACTTTATCTGCGGGCTTAGTTTTATGAGACCATTAAAAGCAGGGATAGTCGAGACAGAGTAAACAGACACCCGCTGAATTGAGCTGGGAATATGCTGGGGGTGGGAAAGAAGATGCATCGTGGGGGTTGGGTGGTAAATTATAGACCTGAATTAGCTATGACTAATAATACGTTCATAAAAAATGGTTATGTGTTCTGCTTCTTGATGTAACACAAGAGTAAACAAGAGAGAATTAATGTGGATTATATTATATGTGGAGTTTCAATCCCTTTGTAAGTACACCTAATGTGATTAATTGATAATTGTAAATGTGCATGGGTCTACTGGGAAGATGCTAGAGCAATGAGTGTGTAAATGTTGTCAGGTACAGCATCATATTTAACTTATATGGTATCCTATAGTAAAATCCTATTTAAACTGATCTGTTTTCCTACTTCTTTACGTTTTTCATCCCCACACTCCCCCTCTGCTCTGATCACTATGCCATGTTGTTGTGGTTCTCCTTGATGTTTTCAAGACACACAGTAAGAGACAGGATGCTTTTTTCTTCAAACATGTCCAGAATGTATCTTTGGTCAGATTTATTAGAGCACAGCTGTACACATCTTTAATTTGCCTTCATCTTGAAGATTTGATCAGGAGGAGCATTACACACCAAGAAAGCAATGTTTGGTGTTTTGGTTTCCTTTAGAAGTCTATTTCAGTAATAATTAATTTGGCTTTGATTGCACAAAAGATGAAAAGGTTAAAGGAATTGTTTTTTGGGAAATATGCTTATTTGCTTTCTTGTCGAGAGTTAAATGAGCAGGTTGATATAACTTTTATGTCTGTAACGTAAATATGAAGCTACGTCCTGCAGTCAGTTAGCTTAGCTTAGCACAAACTTGGCTGTGTCCGAAAGTAACAAAATCCAAAATCTACCTGCCAAAACCTCTAAAGCCTACTAATTAACATATTATATCTTGCTTGTTTAATTCATACAAACCTTACCCCCGTTTCCAGCCTTTATGCTAAGCTAGTCTGCTGGCAGCTGCTTCATATTTACAGGTTTCTATCCTCTCGTCTAACACTTGGTAAGAGAGATGCCCCAAAATGTCAAACTTTTCCTTTAAGGTTTCATTTGTCTGACAAGATGAAACGGTTACAGAGATTAAAGCTACTAAATGCTATTCCTTAGAGCTAAGGGTAAGAGTGTTCTTACGCCATCTGTTGCAGTGACGGTCAAGTCAAACTTGTCCAATCCCTCATCCCGGTCCAAAGCTGTGCGGGTGCAAAGCTGGCCTGTCTCCTTGTCAATGGTAAAGTGGGTTGGTACTGCGCTTCCAGAGCTAGAACCCAGGGTGTAGGATATAGCACCAAAGGAACCACGATCCTCATCTGTGGCTGACACCTGATGGAAAAGAGACATGAGGTAAGACATGTCCACCGGGGTCAAACAGCCTAAAAGACACAATTAGACCAACACACCCAGCAGTGATCAGCGTGAAAGAAAACATACATGTCATAATAAACGAGCTAAGGGCCTCTCTGTTATCACAGTAATGTCCCATAATACAGTCACCTCACAGGACCATATATCTGCACTTGTACAAATATCACACACCATAGCACTACTTGTTATGATTTCCAGAATACTATAAAAATCGAGCATCTGTGAGAACAATTCACTTTTATAGATCACAGCTACACTGCATGTAAAAAAAAAGGATAGATCTCCCCGTGGTGTGTTTGAAAAACTGGCAAAGGGACAGGTGGTGTGGTGCTACCATGGATACAGAGGGAGGGAGCTGACAGGTAACCTTTAGTAAAAGAGAGGAGAGGAGAGTTTTGACAGAGGTTCTGAGTTTGGTTCAGGGATCAACTGAGGCACTTAAATGAATGTTAGAAGGTCAAGTGACACATTTAAATAAGATACAGACTGACTGACTGGGACAGCCACTTAAACACACACCTCAGACCTTAATCCCTATTTCTCCTACAGAGGTCTGAAAACTGTTTGCACAAAGCCACACAACATACAGAGGTCTTGACCTGACCTTTGACCTCATTTGTCTCATCTACCTAACATCCTTTTTTCTACTGCACACACAGAGTGCCCCGACAAAATCTATTAAAACAGTCAAAAATCCCATAGTACAACAAAGATTTCCTTGCAAAACACAAAAGGGAAATGTCTTCTGTGCTCTGGGGTCCTGCCTCTGACTGAAGTTTTACACTGGTCCATAACATTGTTTGGTGGCGTTTATGGTGCTTGTTATAAGTAGCATTCTCCCTCAGATCTTGAAGCCTTGAACGCAAGCCAAGATCCAGAAGGCCTCATGACATCATACACTCATACACTCTCTTCAGGGCAACAGTAAGATAGCTGAGTCGTTTCAGTTTTGTTTTTGTGTGAATACTGTTTAAAAATGTTCTGACGAAAGAGCATTCTACTGTTTCCAACTGAAATGATATATGAAAAATGCTACAACTTGGGAGTGTATGTCATACGTTTGAAAATTATGGTCACAAAAAAGATTAAAGACGTAATATTATGAGAATAGAGTTGTAAATTGTGGAGGAAAAAAGTCTTAACATGTGGAGAATAAAAACGGTTGATGAAAACTGGAAGTGAGAATGTACATAAATGTATTAAGTAATTTATGAATTCATTTCTAAAATTTGTATTAGTAGATTAAGTGTCAAAGAAAATATTAATTCAATGATTTTAGCTAAATGTGACTTTATTCTCTTAATAGAATGACTATTTCACATCACTACAATGACTATAGGATGAATATAGTATTTATTTTAATAGTGGAGCCAATATTATGTTGTAATATCATCATACAATTTAATGTGCTTTCTATAGTTGTAAACAAATGTTGCCATTGTCTTTTCAACCCCAATCAACTTCTCAGTTCAAATTGAAATAGATACATACATACATACATACATACATACATACAGACATACATACATACATACATACATACATACATACATACATACATACATACATACAGACATACATACATACATACATACATACATACATACATACATACATACATACTATTCCAAATTGTGCAGAATCCGTATTTTAGTTTCATATTCATGTTTAGTTGTCATTCCATCTAGTCATTCTGTCATGGTTCAGCGCTGATAACACATTACAAAAATGACAGTTGTTGTTGTGAAACTTACTGGCAGTGACCTCAAACATGTACCTGCTCCCAGGCCTCAGACTGAAGGGTCTGAAGCTGAGCAAATTGGAGGAAATTCCTGGAAAGATGGAAAGAGAGAGAAAGATGACTAAAGGCTGAGATAGGTGGAGGGGGAATGTATGCCTGTGAGTTTCCTGAATAGTGTACCTGTGTAAGTGTAGGACTCGAAAAGGCCTCTGTCTACCGGGTCTCGAGGTAAATCGAGCACGACTGTCTCCTGGATCACAACGGAGGGCCTGGAATCCACCAGATTACTCCCCTCGTCTTCATGATGAAACACAGAATCATCTCCAGGACTGAAGCTCTCCCCATCCACATCTGGAAACATGCATGGGTTAACACAACATCCCACACTAGTGATTATTAGCAAACACAGACAGGTACTGTACCTGTGGGTCTTCCTGCTGAGATCCCTGGGTCTCCTTCCTCTGTGCTCATCAAGGGAACATCATAATCATAATCTGTAACAGAGTCAGCTTTAATGCATAATATAATCCAAAGAAAAGGTGCATACGTAAATTTGATAAAGTAATAATTGGGTTGTTTTCAATTTCTGTTCATAATGGATGAAAAAACTGTGTAATGTGAAAGTGCTTTGCAGTGAGAAACCCACAGAGAGTCTGCAGCTCATTTGAGTTTTGCAGCCCAAAACTTCAGTTCAGCTTCACCGCTTTCATTAGCCTCGTTTTTGGTCACAGTAGCTGGCTGTTTTCAGTAAAAAATCTTTGATAAACCTATGTTGCTTTATTCTAACAGCACCAAACGGCAGCGAGACAAAGTTACTAGCTAGTTAACACAGTGGAGCGCTTAGCTGTTTTAATGAAAATGCAAATGAAAGCTAATGTTGCTCCCTGTCGGCTGGATGTTTATCTGTTAGCTAACAAGTTTGCTATCTCAACTTCATAAGCCGATGTTGTTTGTTTCCCCTTCCCCCAAGTGGCCAAAACAATGCAGGTTTAAAGACCACACACGCACAGGTGTTTTCTACAGTGCCTGATCAGACCTCTTCTCTGGGCTGTACAGACTGTGCTTGACTGACAGCTCCCTCACACTCTGTTAATTCCCAGCATAGCTCCACCTATATTCAATCTGAGCAGAATCTAATCAGCCAGAACAACTGCTTTGAGGCTTTGCAGGGCCGTTAATTCTATTATTTAAAGACCTAATTAAATTGTGCGACTGCCAGGGCAGAGTAGCTTTACAGCTTCACATACTTCAGCTCAGTTTTGTCTCACCTAGTCGACCTCCCAAGTCACCGCTCTCTAGGACTGCAAAGGAAAACTCCCAGTCAGCAGAGGAGTCCGAATCAATTGGGAATTCGCTGATAACATCACTCTGGCCAAAGTGGTCTGAATGTAGGACGCCACTGTTGTCAAGGGCAAGTGGCTGGTATTTAGAAGAGGAGTACAAAGGCTCAGGAGGGTCCAACTTCCCCAGAGGGTGATAAAAGGGCCCCTCTCCTGGACACAAAGAGGAGAAGTTATTAAATTATTCATAAACTATCCAATTTACTGTAACTATGTCCTTGCACATCATTACTCCTTGTTGATTTTTCCTTTTGATGTACATGTCTTAAATGCTTTTAAGCTTCTTTTGAATATTGTATATGCAACAATATGCAGAGACATGTACCTGATCCTGCTGTTCTTGTGTTGACTAGGGAAGAGAGAGGCGAGGACTCCGGTTCTGCCAAACCTGTGTGGGGAGGGGGGAGAGGGGGGGGGTCAAGGTTAGTGATACAGTGTTATTTTGTATTTCAGTACGCAGGTTTGTGCCATTGATCTGTTTCTGCAGAGGCAACCATCTGGGAAGCACTGGGGTCGCTGTGTTCGTCTCACAAAGTCACGCTTGATTACACACCAGCCACAGTTGACTTCTTTCTGTTACTCTCCAACAATGTTTCACTGTCAGTCGTGTTCAGATTGAGCTTTTTGGCTCTTGTTTCAGACGCACTCTCAGCCTGAGAGGTATTGACAGCATCGGTGTACTGTGAAGCATCTGTTGCAGGTGGGTGTAGGGTGGAAGTCCCAGGAGTCTGAGGGGAAGCGGCAGGATCTTCCCAGATGGTGGACGGAGCACTTAGATCCACCGTGTAACAAAACGGGACTAGAAGAGAAGACAGTAGAATTAAGGTGAAAATGTTTTCTTGCAATTTTCTGATGCACGCATCTGTTTGTTTGTTTGTTTTGTTATTACCTTCTATAACAGACTTGGAGGAAGCATTGACCAAGTATAGGTTCCAGGTGTACTGGATGTATTTTGGGGCAATATCACAGCCTTCACACAAGGCACTGACAGAGAAAGACTGATCCCAGTTCACCTGGTCTCCCTGGCACTGAGGGCAGTGAACTGGCACCTTCCTAGATCAGAAACATTCAGGTACACGATAAGAGTCACAAGGTGTATCAAGGTAAAGTCCGTTCTAAAATTGTGTTCATAAATTCTGTTCACTTGATGTACATTTGAAGGTTTAATCTGCTTGTTAATGCACGTTCACGGTCTTCAGATATAGTGACGGGGGAACTCTCACCCGTTCACGTTTGATGTTAATGTGACGAAGGTCTCTGATGACGCCGAACGCTCACCGCTGTGGATGGTGAGTGTGAACTGGAACTGGTCAAAGTTGTGTTTTAGGAAGCTAGCAGGGAATACGAGCACAGGGGACGAAGTGGGAACGTGGTGGTGGAAACAGGAGCTGGTGATGGAGCTCACTGGTTTACATGCCCAGCTGAAGCTGTGAAGAGGAAATCAGAAGTCTGAATGAGGTTGAGTTTGAATCCACGCTGGAGTCAAACCTTTCCAGATGTTAAGATATGAGGTATCTTAACATCTGGAAAGATGTTAACCTTTCCAGATATGAGGTATATAAGCATATATACCTCATATCCATTAAAGGTTTCATGCATGCATTACACCGTTTCTGTACCTGACTGGGTTCATGGGGAAGTCAGGGTCGTACGATCTCTGCCCGTCCAGGGTTACCACGGTGGTGTTCTTGTTGTTAATGAAGGCGTTGGTGCCGCCCTGGATGAAAGCCACAGGAGGGCTGGGCACCACTTGGACTCTCACACTGTAGTTACTGTACACCACACTGCCAACGACCTGAACCTGCAGAGCAATAACAGCTCAACACAGTCACTCAATTCTGTAAATTCAGGAGTGGAACATTCATTCTTGGAACGAGTCCCTGGTTTAAGGTCCAATGCGTGACAGTTTTCGTCCGCTACTTACCCTGGCTATGGCAGTGTAGGTGTCATAGTGCAGGAGATGACTGGGCAGTACGAGGCTTTGTCTGTGTGTGTCTATGAGAGGCAAAGGGAAGACCCGTCCTGCAGAGTCATATAAGTTCCAGGCGTAGTCAAGGCCTCCTGAAATGTCACAGTCAACTTCAGTCTCATACGTCACTCCGAGACGGATAACTTCATATCTTCTCACCTTGAAGAGAGGAGAAGAAAGAAGTTGTGGAAAAAGATACTACACTCACATTAAGGTCCTGCTGGTGAAATGTACCTGTAGTCTGAGAGCCCCCATGTTTTTGACTGGTGGAGGCTGACAAGGCCGGTCCACAACAAAAATGTGACTACTCAGAGAGGCAGAGCTGACCAGGTTAGATGCAATTACTTCTACTCTGAACTCTCCAGTCCTGCAGAGAGTGAAAACACGTGAAATAAAACTCATCAAGGTTCATCAAAGGCCGATTTAGGAGAGGAAATTCAAGGTTTTCAAATAAAAAAATGGAAGGAATCATACTTTTCTGATGTACATAATAAAGTATAAAGTATGAAAGGAGAAGATAATGATGTATCAGCTATTGATCATGTATCACTAGTCTTCTTTTACACAAACCTTTTGAAAAAGGATGCTTGAAATGTGTTTTATGAAAGAATTGTGACCAAGATATATACTGAGAGGAACATCTTTCAGTTTAAAATTAAACTTTAATTAAGTTAAGTTAAACTACATGAAATATCTATTTTTGTTATTTATCGGTCAACATAAACACTTACACCGACATATCTGCAATGAGTCTAGCTCTATTAAAAATACCTCTGTTCAATCTAAATTTACCTAAGCCACCTTAAAGCTCATTTAAAATCAGAACTGATAGGGAAACTCGCCTGTGGAAGACGTGCTGATTTGTGCTTTGTCCCGGCCTGGATGATCCATCTCCGAAACTCCACAGGAAGCTGACCTCAGTCCCCACATTGACCCGACAGCTCACCGTCACCGTTTGGTTGTGCAGGACAGAAGCCTGGTGGAGCAGCCTGTTGAGCTTCACTGCTCTCTGCACCACCAGCGGGAACACATCGGAGGTACGGGAGCTCTGACCGCTTGTCATGACTACAACTACATCATACCTACAGTGAAGAGAGGGGGATGTTGTAAATACTAGCCTGATGTAGCCTGACTAGTCTATGCACTGTATCTCCATTCTTGTTGAAGGACAGGTATCTAAGTACTTTTATGAGACAATTTTTACATTTTAACACTTACAATTTTTTTAAATTATTGGGATAAGTATGAAACTGTCTTATACCTGCCAGGTTTATGGTATCTTTTGGTGACAGTCCTTGAGGTGGTTCTGGCTGATCTGGAGTCTCCAAAGTCCCAGAGGAACTCCACAGGGTCTGTTACTTCAGCCACGGCCAGCAAAGTGATATCTGTGTTTGTGGGATAAGCTTGCTTTGCTGCACGAATCAGCACTGTTAGGGGACAAATCAGACATCACGTTGTCATTATACATGTATACTAAAACTTATAAATGCTTCATGATACAGAGGTCTCAAGATTGAGAATGTGGACCTGAACACACTGAAGGAAAGGAAAACATTGTCCTGATGAGCATTCTTCGACTTGATAATTTTGAAGCTTCCTTTTTATTTGACAAAGTAAAAAAGCCAGAATATAAATCTCAGATAAAAGCATGAGACTTTTATTGAGCCAAATCTGCATGTAAAAAAGGGTCACTGAATTGTGCCATGTGAAAAAAATGAATGAAGATAATCAAAGATCAAACTGTTTAGACAGATTAAAATCTGACAGTAACAAGAAAAGAAAGTCTCACTCCCTTAAAAATGTTTAATGGATGTTCAAATGTTTTGTACTGCTCATTGGGTGTTAATTAATTCCTCACCATTGTCACCCAGGTTGTGAACAGGACTTTGACTTGTAGGTGGTTGCCAGGTTGGATTATCTCTAACTTGTGCTGACAGCTTCCTATTCTCGTCAATGCACATCCTCGCGCTTCTGTTCTGAGAAGACACTCGATTCTCAGCTCGAAGCTCCACCACAACTGTCCCTGTGTGGTCGAAAAGCAAAACCACCGTTGCCTCTTCCCCTGCAGTGTAGCTGCTGCTTCTGTACAGTAGTGTCGCGTTTGCCACCAGAGACACAGTCATGTTTGACCCTGCTGTGACGCTAAATAAAACCGATTGCTCTCGACGTGTTGTGATCACACTGGGAACATTCAACACCAGCTCTCCAACTGGATCTTGAACAAGGATGTATGTGCAGAAAGAGGCCCAGCTGATTGGGTTAAAGGCCTTAACTGTCACTTTATAATGGCCTGCTATTGCAAGAGTCACATTTACGTTCCAATCTTCGGTCGTCCTGCTCATTACAATAACATCATCCAAACTAAAAGTCCAAATCACCCTCGACCCCGCTTGGCTGGCAGGGCTGACAACCTCCAGCCTGAATTCTGCGTGTGATGAAACTACTGACGTCCAATTCCCAGAAGGCCTCAGGGCACATATATGCTCGTACACCATCAAGGCTCGAGGCGGGACAGCAGAGAGCAGCACAGACAAAGGATCCAGAGTGGAGAGGACAGACGCTGTAAGGTGATACTGTCCTGCAGTGGTGGGGAGGCGGCAGTGAAGGCAGAGATGCAAATGGCAGCTGGTGTGGTTGGAGGTGTGGAGGAGATGAAGGGGGATGAAGTGGTGGGTGTCAGGGGGAAGATATAAATGGGTACGACCATGACAACAGATGTTATTGGAGGTTTGATTGAGATTGTGATCATAGCTGATGTTGCCACAATTACTGCTGTTATAGTCATAATCATTACTGTCAGTGGTGTTGTCACTTTTGTTGAAATTCCTAAAGGCACCTCCGTCAATGTCACTTGAATGATCCGCCATGCTAGCGCTGCCATACTCAGTGTTCAGTATGAGGTCGAGCACAAGCAGGTGCTTCATGGTGGTGAACAGCTCCACATCCACAGAAACGCCCTCTCCAGACGTCAGCTGATACCCTGATAAGCTCACTTTGAGGTCAGAGATGGCAAGACGCACTACCACCTGCAAATGCACGCACACCCACATGTGTAGGACAACATAAACACACAAAAACACACAGATGTGAGATTAAAGGATGTCTGGTCATGTTTTATATTTCTCTTACTGTCAACAAATCCCATGATAAGACGAGAAACAACAAGGAACTGATTCCACTAACAAAGACTGACAGCTAAGGTCTGAAACATCTCATTCCTCTGGGCCACAGAGGTCCAAAAACTATTATAAAAACGTGAATGAGATGCACCATTGCACTGTGTCACATGTTCCTTAATTACAACCAACATGGGCTTTGTATTTGTATTTCACACACACACACACACACACCGGCCTGCTGCTTTAAATACTTGCTATATCACCAAGTGTGTATAAATCCGCAGCTAAAAATAGTCCTTATCAAATACTCCATTCCCTCCTGTTTGAGTAACATCTACTGAAAACTACAGTGACCAGCTATTTCACAAAATCACTGAGCCTATTTAAAAAGAAAATGAAACTATATATTTGTGAGACATTACATCTTTAGAAAGAACCAATGAGCTGGGAGCTGAGAGCCACATAGAGGCTGACAAACATATTGCTGAATTTGGTCTTTCGGTGGGATTTGTTGACAATTTGACAAATCTGAAATAGCACCATCATTATTCTTCAATCAATAATTAACATGAAGAAAACATATTCAGCGAATGAAAGCAGAGTACTCACAACATGTATTGTCTCCTGTGTACATCCAAAGGCACTGGAGGCGTTCACTGACACCATGTGAACTCCCTCTGTTTCAAAGGTCCACTTCTGGGGGCATATAGAATTAGAATATTTTTAATAACATGATAGTGAGTTGATGAAGACGATTTAACATTAAATATTTTACATTTTTTATGTAACAAAAACACATTTTTACGTCATCCTAAATAACCAATAGAGAACAGCATTCCTTCCACACTAACAGGAAATCGCATAATTTCTTACTATTTGCTTAGATTCATTTTTGGTGTCTTTAGATTGTTTATAACTGCTCTAAATGGATTGATTCTTGATTCTAACTAATATCTCTTGTTGTCATTGACTGTGCTTCATTTATCTTAGACTACAAGGATTTAATGATTTGAGACCTTTAGAATGATCCATTATCAGACTCTATGCTTTGTTAAATGTTAAAAATACATTGTTATCAATAAAAAGAGGAAACTTTAATACTGAAAATGTCGTAGTCCTGCTACTTTCTCAGCCCTACATACCACAGTGATGTTCAGACAGTCGGAGTTGGGAAGGCAAGCTGTCTTCACGGTCTCTATGTTTTCCTCTTTTTCCTCGTGAGTAAACCGCCAAGAAATCTCTGCCGGCAGATTATCACCCATGTCTGCCTGCAGTGTGACAGGGTCGCCCAGGTATGCTGCCTCCACAGTCCCACTGTTGGGGTCCGTCTGTGGGAACGAGATGCAGGAGGGGACACCCAGGGGGCCATGGAGCACAGAGATCACCAAGCTGTCTGGAGAGGGCTGCAAGACGGAGAGGTGCAGGGTGGAGCAGAGTGTGGAGAGGGGGTTGGAGACACACACGTCTAAACAGAAAATGAGGGAGAGAACAGAGGGTTGCCACATAATAACACATATTTTTTATCTTTAGTGGATTCATTATTCATCATTCAACAAAATGTGTTTGTTCTTGTTGACTTACTGAAATCATATTTTCCTGGAGTTTCCAACATCCAATCACATGACACAACAAAGGAGCCATCGTCCGACACGCTGACGCGGTGCGAACTTTGACCTTTAGGGGTCATTTCCTGAAACTCAACAGTGACATAAGCCAAGTCCTGCCCTCCCAGACCCAGAATCCCTAAAAATCAAAGAAAAACTCATTTGAACCAGAAACATATGCAGCAAATATTTTAAACATTAATCAAATACATCTCTCACATAAAATCACATCTTTCACATTAAAACTCATTAATAAGCACATTAGAAATTAATTATTGCGAAGCATAACATAGATAAAATATTTTTCAAAATGTATCATAAATTTAAAATTAAATCTGGAGCAGTTATTTTGCATTACATCATTATTCATAATTAATTGACATGATTTTAATATATAAAATATAAATAAATTCTTGTTGATCATTTTTAACCACATTGCACAGCACGTCTGCAGTTGTTAAGAAACAATAATGGACAATGTGTTGCAAGACACAACTTTATGTATTTTATAGCCACATGTAGACTACAATTTTTCTTTTGCGTCGACTGTTTTTCTTTGTAAAATAACCAAACTTTTAAAAGTTAAAATACATAAATAAATAAAAACTACACAAATCCTGTCTTTCTATAATTCAGTTTACAGTTGGAGCAGGTCTGTGCATGGCTACACGCTCTCTCTATAATCATTTTAATAATAATAATGTATAATGATGAATCATATGATATAATTAATATCATAGATTATATAGTACCATTCATTCTTACTTTATGTAAAACCATGAAGAATATCAAACAGGCAAAAAATGAATGAACACACAGAGTCACAGAAAATTAATGGAAACTGTTAAAAAAAAGTATTTTCACTTACATGTAAAGGAGAGAACATCAAACCTCTTTCTCAAGTCAGAACTTATTTAAAATACAGGATTCAACCAGCTTGAGGAAATAACTACACCTGAGTAAAATACTGCTGACCTGTGGGCTGGCCGGGGCATCCAGCCAGGTTTCCTGCGACTTCCATGACAAAAGTCTTCCCAGCCTGCACTCTGTCTGGAGAAGCGGACGGACGAACGCTGTGCAGAAATGGTCCCTCAGTCCTGTAGAGTGCCGCACTTCCCTGTCCACCTCCAACAGGCAAGGAGGGGACACTAGAAAAGAAAAGATTCACAGTTCAAGTAGCCAGCACAGGTCAAACACACACAGCTTCAGGGACTGTGGCACTGCCAGGTCACAATTTACACACATTACTCAGACTGAATTTGGTGGCGCTCAGGAGAGAGTAACACGGAGGTGTGTGCCTTCAGCCACTTATGGATCAGCACACGAGAAAGAAAGAAAAAGGAGAAGGCAACAATCTGTCTCACCTTTGTGTTTTAGTGTCTCCTCTGACGTCCTTTGTCCCTCCATTGGAAGACGTGTTGAAACACTCACTTGCCACCAATCCATGTTCCCGGTTGCCACAGTAACAACCCTTTGAGTCCAATGCTGCAAACTGGTATCTTCAACAACAAACACCAAAAGTTAAAAAAAATCACCAACTGCTTCCAGCTCATATACAAATACAAACAATAGTGCTAGTGTGAAGATGTTGTGTGACAGAGAGAGGGTAAATAAAATATGGTGGAACTCTTTGCAGCAATAAGCTACATGTTAGTGCAAAGAACGAAAAAATTTAAACACATAATGTCTGAGTCCTGCAAAAGTCAGCCAGTATCTCTGACTGAGCCCAGAGACCAAAGCACGCATTTTAGGTTGTTGGGGAAAAAAACTAAGATTTGAAATAAAACCGTTTAAGCTCATTGAGTTTATGAGCATGAGAAGAAGAAAAAAAGTGGGAAAAGATGTTGTTTCATGACATATTAAAGAAACTGGCCTGGTGTTTAAAATATGTCAGAATGAAAACACCACAGCTGAACAAATACAGAATTTAAAAAAGAAATTTAAATATATATATATACTGTTTTCATGTAAAATAGGAAATGACTTTAATACAAGATTATTAGGGTCACCATTAAGAGACTACTGGTCTCAGTAAGATTTTTCTTTTTAATCTTAAAGTGGATTTTCTCCGTAATTTGACACAAATATACAACGTGCCCTTCCAGTTTCCCCCAACTCACCCCTCATCCAGGCAGCGCGCAGAGCAGCTGACCGGGTCAAGGTCACGGGCACCTTTGGGTGCATAAAGTCTGCTGCTGGCGTCGACGCACCCCACGAACCACGGCGCATTCTCGCGATCCGGTGGCGGGGCAGCGGCGGAGAAGCGATGGAAAAACGGATGCAACGAAACGAGCGTGCAGACGAAACATGCGGCGAACATGTCTGAGGCCGCGACCAGAGCTGCAAAGAGCCGGCGAGGCGAGGACGCACGCGGCTCGGACCGAGACCGGAGGGAGGCACGCGGGAGAAAGGCGGGTGCGTGGGAGGTGAAAACACAGGGGGCACTGTATGCAAATGAAGAAAGGAGGAGGCTGATTTCACTGAGGGGATCAGGTTTTCCATGAAGCGACCTTTAAATGATAAGCCAGTGAACGTGCTGCTTAACAATAAAATAAGTGATCCACCCTGTATTTGTGACGGTTATTAAATGTTAGTGGGCTTTTGATTCAAGGCCGTGTTGTGTGTTTCCTGTAAAGCTACTAATTTACTAATGGAGTTCTGTATTTTGTGTAAGGTGTCATGATGTTTCCGGTTTTAAATGAATGGGCACCTGCCTGTTAAATATTACGATGTCCCTTCGAAGTTAATATCCAAATTTAATGCAATGTGTTGTCTGCTATATGCTCTCCATTCCGTGCAACAACAACAACAACAACAACAACAACAAAAATCACTATTACAAAGGTCACCGGAAAGTTGAATTCCAACTAGTTAGTTAGTTACAGCTTTTACAAGCGCGTGCAAAATAACGCAACACCCACAGGTACAGTGGTTTAACATGTTGTCGTCTGAACTGCTGGTTCGTTTGTCACAAGCACCATAAAAGAACCCCGTCACTCCATATAACCAAACACAAGAATATCACACAGAGAAAAGGGGCCCTCTTTACAGGCTCCGTGTGGGAAATGATTCTGTCAGTCTGCTAGAATTAAACCGTTTCCTTGACATGAACCGAACTGGCCCTCAAGGTGACCCAGCCACGCTGCCACGCCCGCTCCGGGCAGGCCTGCGGTCCGCATCACGAGAAGGACGTGGAGTATTTCTTTCCAGCCACGTTTTGTGAGTGAGACCGAGGCTGCGTCGAGCCACCAAGCAAATATTGATTTGTTTCAACCGATTTTGAAGCCGGTTGGACCTCGCGAGGGCCCCCGGACACCGAGCTCAACGCTTTCACCGACATTCAAAATAAAACTACATTTGGAGGCTTCAAACGCACCCAAAAGTGATCATGTCTCTGTTTCTTCTGTCAGTAGGAATACAGTGCCAGTGTTTTTTTTTAAATACATACAGACCTCAGATCACCTGCCAGCCGTACATCATCATACAGCAACGTCCAACACTGAATAAGCTGCAGCATGAAAACAATGTGAACCACTTAGTTTTATTGGTATCCTTTAAATATATATTTTTTTTTTCTGACAAGTAAAAGGACAACCGGGTGACACACCCTACACAAGAGTTTCAGCCGTGTGGCTCAGTGTCAGCTGTCACTCTGCTGAGGTCGAGGTCGCCACTTATTTGCTAAACTCAAGGAGATTCTTCCAAAAAGAAGTGGTTTCAAACTGGACGTGGTCTCAGCAGGAGCGTGTATTTGTGCTTTGGGTTAGGTAAGACTGTGTGCCCCAGCACCAACTCCCTCTGGAGACGCGGGTTTTTTTTCTCCCGCAGATCACATCCCGAGCTGCTCGGGCTTTGAGAACTGCGCAAACACAACGCAAACGGTTGAAAGTCTTTCGCCTCGAGTTGCGGTTTGCCCTGTGAGCCCTTTGGTGGAAAGAGGCGTCCTCGTCGTGCAGCTAACTCCACCGATCCACCTTAAAAACCTCTTCCGGTTTTCTAGACATCCCCTTTAAGAGGATCCTCCCCCCCCCCCCCCCCTCTCCAGATCCTCCGCGTGGCCGGCAGGGGGCGCTGCCAGACCGTGCCAGCTGCCGCCGCTGACTGCCGGAGAGAGGCACAGCGGGGGGAATCAAACACATTTTCTCTGTCCGTGGTTTTTTTAAGCGGAATACGCGTACAATTTCGTTTCGTCTCTCGTCTCAGGCGCCAGACGCCAGGCGTCTTCACGTCACCAAAAACACCGAGTCCACGAGAACACGGGGCCACAGAAACACAAACCGATCCCGTCTGAGTTGCACAAAACTCAATTGTGGGATTTTTCTATTTTTTTATTTTTTTATTGTTGATTTAATAAAGATTCAGCTTCACATATAGAGACAACCCGGTCGCGCCGGCCAGTGAAACTTATATTTGACATCCATGTGCGTGTGTTAAACTGGGATCACTCCATGGGAATTAATTCATAGTGAACATACATAATGCTTTATTTGCTGCGGGACCCCCCGGAGCCCATTAGAGCGCCAATGGAGGTCCCCGGATCACACTTTGAGAAGCATTTTCTACCCGAACCCTAAACACCAACACGCGGCGCGGTCAGTCGCGCCTTTTGCGTGAAGCGCACCCCGGGGCCCGTTTCAGCTCCGAACAACCTGCTCAAATGAGCGCTCGGCGTGTTTTCAACGTGACACAATTAACGAACGATTCACGAGTCAACGAAATCTTGGAAAAGAAGCTGCCGGATCCGCGTTACGGCGCCGCGTTAACGGAAAGTCGCGACGCACAGACGGGGCGTCGCGTTTTGCGCCTGCGGTCTGCGCCACTGGAGAGGACGCAGGGTCCGCAGGAGAAAAGCACTTCAGCTGACTTCGGTGGACTGTGAAGTCGCTTGAGGTGGAGAGATGTTAACAGGAATAGTCAGAAGGCGGGTTGGTATAAAAGCAGGAACGTGCTGGAGGGAAAACCAGTCCATTAATTCACTTTCCACACCTTTTTATTTGCATAATTTTAACGCGTTCATCGGCTGACATTCAAACCTATGAGAGGAAATTAAAGAAGAGGCTAGACTGTATCTTGACATGCGCAATGAATACATGCACTTACATGCTGAAGAGTGTAGAAAAATAAAAGTTGGAGGTCACGGACGGAGTAAAGTTCTCCTCATCTGAACAAAAAGCAGCTAAAACATTTGAATAAAATTAAAGTTTCACGATTGATTCTACCCCAAAAAAATAGATCTGCCCCTTCCTGTCTGATCACTGCGACTGCAACGTCTTCTTTTCTAACCAAATGATGGCTTTCTGGTGGAATATCAACGTCTCCTGGCTCCTTGGCAGGGAACGTTCAACTGATTGAACTACATCTGAATACATTAAACATTGACGATCATCATTGCTCCATCATTGATCATCAACTCCATTGCTTTTTTATCTTTTGAATAGATTCATGTTTTCAAAAGAAGGCAGTGGATGGGTGAACGTTTTTACAATATGTTTCGACGCAAGAGTTTCTGAAAGGCCAAAAATAAATGAAAAATAAATAAATTTACCATTTGTGACGTTTGTAAATCAAGTCAGGTTGCCGAAAAGTAAAAATAAAAGGTTCACGTGTGACGAACAAGAGCCTCTTACTGAACAACCTCACGGCACCTTGAGTGAAGAATTCAACATGTGAGTTACATCAGTGATGACAAAGGGGTCATTTATCGGCTTTGTGATATTTTGAAATGGATACAGTCAAACCTCTTTTTCGGGCCCGGAGAAGCAAACGACTGCATCATGTTGCTCCAACACAAATGAAACGAGATAAGCAGATTAGGCAGTCATGGCAGCGAGAGGGAGAGGAGAAGAGACAGTTCAATCCTCAACCAGCCTGAAAAAAAATGTAAAAGTTATGTCATAGGTGACATGATGTGAAAAGATGTAAAAGAAGATTGATATTAGTAAATGACAGAGAATCTTCCTTTGTTCCACATAAAAGAAACAGCTTGTTCAGCTTTATTCTATTGTAGTCTATTCACACATTTCTTTTTCTCTAAACTAACATTTATTCTTTGTATTTCCAGCAGCTGCTTGTTGTGCCTTTGCAGGAGTGTGGGTATTTTATGGAATCTGTAAGACAAGGCTTTGCTCTTTCTATCTAACCTGAAAAACACTTCTTAATAAACAACTAACTGCGTATACTGAAAGACTGATAAAGCATGGATTCATATGTAAAATATCATGACGTCCTGCGTCTCAATGATCACGTGATAATGAGGCCTCACTCGCAGTTAAGTCGTACGTGAATTAACACGTCATCCAATCAGCTGCATTAAGTGGAAAAACCCTCCTCAGACCTGGTTTTGGGTTAAAACGGTACCCCCCCCCCCCCCCCCCAACCCTC
>JAVQJL010045577.1:0-24023 GCA_036024295.1 Nannoperca obscura | reverse complement strand
TTAACAATCTGTGATGGTTTTATTGACTGGGATTGCGATTCACTTGTATTGGTACAGCCTGAAGTAACCAATAAAACACTACATTTTCCAGGTAGATTTACAATTGAAAGTTGGAGAACGAGGGAAAAGGTCATTTTTAGGCATTTTATTTTGAAATCATCAAACACAGGTTATTAATAATCATTGCCCCCATAGTAGAAACTAATCCCAGACTGGTTGTTCCAGTTTCACCCTGTAGAATCCTGTAGGCTGTTTGACATCAGAAAAGTCATGTCTCTGTACGTGTACAGTACCAGTCAAAAGTTTGGACACACTTTCCCATTCAAGTATGTCCAGACTTTTGACTGGTACTGTAGATCAACATTAAACAACCAGGGAGAGGGTCCACTAATCTCAAGGTCGGTAGTTTAATTCCCAGCTCCTCCTGCCCAAATGTCAAAGTGTGCTTGGGCAAGACACTAAACCCCAAATTATTCCTGATGGCAGTCAGCACCTTACATGGTAGCTGACTGCCAACGGGGTTTTAATGTGTGTGAATTGTTGTGTGCTTTGGATCTAAGAAACCCCAATGATATCGTCTTTCGTCTATCGTTTTCTCTGTGTCTCACTGACGTGGTGTGTGACGCTACTGAAGTTGAGGCCTGTTGAACTTTTATGCGTGCCGGTAATCACTCCAAAAACAAACCATATCAATAATCCAAGTTGGCCCAGTTTGGGGGAAATAAGCTCCTTTCACAGTCTAACTTGTAACTTGATATGAAGCTCAGTGTGTTAAGAAGTACATCCAATGTGATCAAAGCCAAGTGGAGCAACGCTGTAACACTGAATGGAACTATTCACTTCCACGTGCTTTATGTGGTTTCTTTTATGATAGCTTTTATAATGGATGTAGAAAGTGGATGATAAGGACAGTACCGTAGGTCACTAATGTCAGGAGCTCATCCCATGTTAAAGCTCCACATATCAGGTGATGGAGAGAAATCTGTCTTCTGTCCTTTGTATCCCTGTTCTGCTTTCTCTCTGGCTCTCCTGTCTTCAGTGTTCAGGAGCGGAGGACTGTGGGTAACGACACAGGAACAAACATATGTAAAGTGTAAATGTAGTTTAGAGCATAAAAGACAGAGAACAGCTTGTAGTTGGCCCATTTCCCCGTTTCTTGCTCTGAGTGGCATTAAATGAGTGTTCACATTGTAGAGACTTTGTCATAATAACCAGGGAGGGACTGACACACACCAGGCTGCCCTGCCAGTGGTCTCACAAACGATTAGACTCTGCCAGAACCCCAAGCATACATCTTGACATTAATCGAAAACGTGTTTATAGCTTATCTTCATTTGGCTTCTAATGTTTTCTTTGAACTGTGTTTACCTTTGAGATGGATGCACACAAACACAGAAGACTGGGATGTAGGAGCTTCTTGCTATGGGTCAGCCGGCCCTGGTCATCTCCACATGGGCCATGACAATGTTCTGAGATTTCCCAGAGACTGGCCGAGTGTTAGCATTCTGCGCTAATGGACTGTTGGCTTTGGTTTGTGTGGACAGTCTCGCTCTCTGCCCCTGGCTTCAGCACTGACAGATATTAGTTATCACTGTCTAAACCTGCGCTGGCATATTTTGATATTTTGCTAAGATATTGAGTGAGGGGGGCTTAGAAAGAGCAGGACTATGTCTGACGGGCAGTGAGTTAATCTTAAGTTAAACAGAGGGGCAGGTGGGGAGATAAATCATGAGGTGAGCCATTTGAAAAGAAGCACATGGCTGAGAGGACACGTACATGAGCTAGTCTTAGGTTTACATTTAAGGCAGGTGTATAAGGCAAATCTGACCCGAACTACAAGAAAATACAAAACAGCTGCAAACATTCCTATTAACGTGAACAGTCGCTAGTTCAACAGTCATGTTTTTGGTCCTGGAGACCACAAGCCCTCTTTAACAACTCAAAAAACATACGTATGTGTTATATGTGTTATATGTGTGAGTTTGAGTTTTAATCTGCTAACGGAGGAAAGATTCTCTGTGCTCATGTTAAATAACACGTGTACGTACAGGCTTTGGAGCCAATCGTGGTCCAGTATGCAACTTACACAAGTGTCATATGGAAACTTGAAACCTCCCGTGCGCACATACAGATACCAGACATCACAGAGAAGCAGGAGACAGCTTACGTTTAGTAGTTCAACTTTTACAATTGAACAATATTTGTATCTTCATATTCTGGACTTTTTAATGATGTTATATAATAACGTAAATAAATAATAGTTTTAATGTCTGGGGAAGAGTTGCATGAATATGAACTGATGTCATGTTTCAGGAAGTCTGATACATTACTTCTGTTTGTGAGATCTGTTGAGATCAGAGCTATAAAACAGATTTTCATTCGATCTATATCTGTGACTGGCGATAGTAATTTCTACACCACCAGTTTCCATAATAAATAAATCTGTTTGGACAGTTGGTTCATGCAAGGTCCAACAGGGAGTTATACCTCTCTGGGGTCTAATTAACCCCAAATATAAATAACATCACTAAGTATTGGGCTATCACATGCTGTACATGTGTTATTTGTTACTGCATCTGCATTAACTTTTTGGCAAACATACACTTGTTTATACATAGCCAATATAACAAAACATTTTCTTATTACTTTACTTGTTTTAGTGTAATAATAATAATAATAATAATGCTTTATTGTCATTTCTATAATATGTCACCATCAACAGTGCAAGCTCAGTTTGTAACAAAGCAAAGAGTGCAATACTTTTCTACATGTTGGGTTTAAATAATAATTTTTGTTGATTTGGCATTTTCTGTTATTATATTTACGCATACAGCCGAGGGATTTGTGAAACTCCAAGCAACTAGGAAGTAAAGCTAATGTCAACAAAACACATTGCAGGATTTTAGTGACTGTTTCTGCTGTATGCCGGCTAACACAAAGAGGCCTGTTGAAGAACATGACTGTCTGCCGCAGCCGGAGAAACAAATATTTTGTCCCACCCCTGACAAACCTCCAGAGATGAACATGACCCTCTGCGGAGGAGAACATAGTATCTGCTGAAGAATTTAAAGTTCTGGGAGAAAATAAAGCTCCTTTAGATGTAATTACCCCCCAAAGTATTTGCCTCTTTTTCAGTCCAACACTGACGTCAGAAGGAGATCACAGGTTACAACTCTGGTTTAATGCTCTGGGAAAGTATTATCCTCAAAAATAATGATAGGACTGTTTTGTGCTAACTAGATGACATTTTTCTCTGAGGCTACAGAACCAAAAAAAGAATGAAGCACTTATCAAATGCAGCAGCTGCACTCACAGAAGCATGAATCTCAACATATAGTTTTAAGCTTAGTTACTTTCTAAATCGTGCACTTTAATTATTGTGTTGTCTGTAGCGTCAGGGTTGAGAAAATTTCTAGGAAATATTTATTTCAGGAATGTAAAAGCGTCTCATCAACTCTTTTTAAAATCAGTGTTTAAGTGTGCTGCTATTCTTAGTAAATTAGAATTAAAAAAGAGCCACAAACAGAATCTACAACCTACAACCAATCTACAAATATGCATTTGTGTTTAAAAAGTAAGTAACATCTAAATTTGTCTTTTCTCAAAAATAGGTATGTTTTAACTCTCAGTAACCCCCCTGAAAGAAACGATTTTGCATGTCTTACCTTCACTTTGGAGAAATGTTGCTATCCAAGTTCGTCTGATGCAGCATGTGCCGTTCTCTTACCATTCAGCACTCAGCGAGGAGCTCTCTGTGTGTGTGTGTGTGTGTGTGTGTGTGTTGTGAAAGTGCATGTGTGCATGTGTGTTTTCTCCTTGGAAGGTGTTTCCCCATTCTCTTGACCCTACATCACTCTGACAGAGGAGGGCAGAACTTGAGGAGGAGGAGGAGGAGCATTACAGCACAGCGAGTGTGATTAAGTGCCGTCACTGCAGAGGAAGAGTAGAGGGCCCGGAGTTTCCTGAGCTGGATGTGGGGGGGCTTAGCGCCCTAAATCCTCGCCTTTCCAACCTCTGTCTGTTTGGGAAGTAAGAGGAGACACTTGTTTCTTCAAACTCAGAGTTATTATGGACCACACTATTTTTCTTGCAGGAATTGCACCTTGAAAAAAAATCTTCCACTGACTCTTAAATTTTTTGATCCAAGTCTGCTCCTTTAAAGCTTTCAACATCCTCTCAACAATGTGCTCATGACCAAGAGGCAAAGGGAGAGGACTTTGGTAATTGCGGAAATACTTGTCTGATTTAATCGAGATATTCCACTTAAACACTTGGAGGATCTCTTCATTGGGCCATGGCCCTACTTTAGACTTGATCGTACGCCAGCAGAACAAAAATCTCTTCGCACACAGCTGACGGCAGACCAAACATCATGACATGAAATACTAAAGCACACAGCCAAGACTTCTTCTCAGACTCTAAGGCGCTCAAAGATAAATGAATCCAAAGGAGAGACAATAGTTCAATTAAGAGCCTTTTATTCTAGCCAAAAACACAACGCAGAGACATTCACATGAAAGTGTCCAAGACAAGGCAACAATGCACAATGAGCTTCTCTGCTCAGAGTCTGGCAATCCCAGCTCACTGCCACAAGACTACAGATCCCAGAGATAAGCTGAAAGGGAGGGGAAGAGTGTGTGTGTGTGTGTGTGTGTGTGTGTGTGTCAACATGGACAACGAATGGCAATGGCATCGAGTCAGGGCAGCAAGTCCACATTATTCTGAGTGAGTCAACAAGCCAAAGACAGGAGAGAACGACTCTAACTCTAAATAAAATGTAAAAACAAAATAAAAGTTAAAAAATAAAATAAAAATCACTCCACACTTATGTCAAAAACCTTCAAATGAAATAATCTCAAGTCACTGAACGAGAGCTCAGCAAGGTTTTAAAGGGTAGGTTCAAATTTTTTCAAGTCGGTCTTAAAACACTACTCACATGCCTGTATGTATATTGAAAGAATTAATGCTGCTTTAATTGTTCTCCCTGTAAATACTGACTACAAAGAGAACCTTTCTTAAAGTAATTTCAGTGTAGTTAATGGGGGACAAAACCCCCATTTTGATAAATCAAGCTGGTATCTTCCAATCAGTCTGTTTAGTATGAAATCCCCTTTTATTGTTACTACGGAGACACAAAGAAACTACACTTTATGAAGACTGTCACTGGAAGATAAGTAAATATGCACACATGTCAAGTTCAACTTTGGTGAATTCTGACCTGCAAATTCAACCCTTTTGACCAATAGCAAGCGGTCTTGACAGTTCAACCATAGACTGTATATAAAGATGGACGACATAACAGCTCCTCCAAAGCCAAAACATCTCGATCGCTGGCTGCCGTATAGGTCATAAGCCCCGCCTCCTCCATGTTAGCAGATGGGACTTGGGCCAAACTGAAAAGTCAAAGTACACATCAAATACATTTTTCACAAAGATGGCTTCTGTCTTTCTGGTCAAACTGAGGTGTGTTCAAGTGTTCATTCTTCTGATCAGTTTGGTTTTAATAAGTTATTTGATGCTTTAAAAACTGGGGGTCACGTGATGATTGACAGCTGTGAGTGTACTTGCGATTGGTTCAGGCGGGTGTATAGGCGGTAACTCGATACAGATCACTACTGCACAGACTCTGGCTTCAAAGGACGTCACCAGCACAAGATGGCCGCTCCTGTGTTTGGGATATTTTGGCTTCATTTTTGTACAGTAGAAGAAAGTGGAGACGCGTCGCCCATCTTTATATACAGTCTCTGGTTCTGACCTTTTAAGGAACGGAGAGCTGGAGAGCCCAAAATGGAGGAAGCTGTTGTAGCTTAATAACATACGCTTTTATTTAACCTCCTCTGTCGGAGTATTAACTGCTCCACAAAAAAGCAACGGTTTGCAGACAGTTATGAGACATGAGTCGAAAGTACAAATGCGTCTTTCAACAAACTGTGTTAACTTATTATACCATTAGCGACCGACCTAAGCTACAGAAAAAAATTGAAAATCTATCGTGAGCTACTGACTGGCACTAACCTTCACCAATTAGCCCTGTGAGTATAGTTACTACGTCAACAAGTTTCTACACATTATATTTAGGCATTATACATTATACAATGCCTAAATGTAGACCAAATGTTTCGCAGAGACGTGCAGGTTAATTTTGCAGTACATCTTTCTGCTGAGACCAGGCCTAAAGTCACACTGCTTATGTTTCATTTTAGCGTCTACTAAACTTTAGAGTGTACTTTTACTCAGAATGGGGACTTAGTGTGGGGACTTTTGTCCCCCTCTGTTACATTGAAATCTCTTTGCGGCCGCTATGACCAGGAGAAGCAATTGCAACGACCAGTAACTCTTTCAATGTGCAAAAGGGCATGTGAGTATAGTTTTAAAGACAGACTTTAAAATATGTGAACCATCCTTTAACTAATCTTGTAAGCAAGCACAGTGGTGAGATCCTCTTTTTTAGGGCATAATACAAACTGTACATCAACTTCAATCCTATCTACAAAATCTACAGTGTACATAGATGTGGGCTACTGTTGTCTATGGCACAGTAACACGTGCAAGAACCAAAATCTATCAAATAAATTATATCTGATCAAATATAAACCAACTCAATTCATCCGTATGGCTCTGTTGAGAAAATAAAGCTTCACATGTTAGTTTTTGGTAAAGTCGTCGCAGAGCTGACCGCCGAGTGCTCGTGGGTGTAAGACAGAGAAGCAAAGCAGCAGCAGGAGGAGGAGAGAGGGAGATGCAGTGTGCATCACCATACATGGAGCGGAAACCAACGCAGGTTAGACTGAGTCATAGACATGTGCTTGCCTCTCTCTCTCTCCCCCACACACATATACAAACACTAACATCAAGATGAGGACATGCATGTTCATATTCACAGTCTCACACACACATGCTCACTATGCTTCCACATGATTTTTGTAAACACCTGCCTTCTACTGCAACACATTCAAGTACTCATAAATAAGCCACCTCAAGAATTAAAAAGAAGAAAGAAAAAATATCTATTACATTTTCACAGCAGGCCACGCTTGGCTTCACCCCTTTGGAAAACAAGTCAAATGTATCTCGACAAGCACTTGTTTAGAAGAGCATCGACTAGGCACTGTGCCATTCAAAGTAGGCTAGACCCAAACAGTAAGTTACTAAAAACTAAATAGTCCCTTTGGGGGGAAAAAAAGAAGTGGTTTTTAACTTAAACGTCAACAAACATCACTTAATCACTACTTCTGTACCAAAATATACAGGTGGGTGTAAAGTGACAGCATTGTGATGGACAGCAAGTCTCCACACAGCAATTAGAGGATAAACTAGTGACCATTAAGACATTTCAGATGCACAGTGGAGGTGTTTATTCTGCCAGTGCAGGCCCAATTACCTGCACACATATACAGAAGTCCGTGAGTGATTGCAGCACTTTTTAAACGGGTCCTATGTTGGTTGCTGGTGAGTGGAGTTTCCCAGAACAGCTGCTGTCATCCATCACTGAGGGTCATTGTCAAGACACAGTGATCTGTTCTTTCCTCCAGATCTGTAGACAACCAGTGTGCAAAAACATGCAGACGTAAGACGATGTTTTAATTATGATAGAGTCAAAATCGTTGTTTCCTAAGCGGACAAATTAAAACCTGAAATGATCACTGATATAGAGGATGAGATCGTAAACTAAACACAACTATGCTATGAAACCAGTGCACTTGCTGTTTAGGTTCAGATATAAAAAAGGGAAAACATTTATTTTGATTTATTATTAATCAACACTCTAAATTATATAGCTTGGTAAATGTTGAGGCCCCGTCAGGACCTTTACACACCCCAATATTGTATTAAAGCATAAAACCTATTCACAAAATGTATGTTAAGTCAACTTATTGCTCAACATGCTTTTTTAATTTCGTAGTTCTTGGGACTACACCAGTTTTCTCAGTGTTTAGGGATGGTCTCTGGATGATACCTGTAGCTGTGTTTTAGTCCGTCTCCTCCTCCTGTGGGGGGGGTTTCTGAGGGACAGGCACGACAGTGGTCCCTAACAAACCTCTTCTCACAATGTAGGGACATGAGGGACCAGTTGGGATGTCGGCAAAACCTGCAGGGTGGGAAGAGGGAGAGACACAGGAATAAATAGGAGGATTATGGGAGAGCAGATGAAGGTCAGAGTGTGAAAGCACAAAACTAAAGAGCAGATAAAGAGAAGAAGTGCAGAGAGAAAACAGCACAAATGGCAGGAACTTCAGTTTTCTGTACATTACAGGGTCAGACACGACCAAGGCTCAGAGACCCATGAACACTATAAATGATACACAATCAACATTTGTTATGTCTGGGCAGAATTTGAACTTTGAAGTTGGTCATAGTACCAGTGCAGTGCCTGGAAACACAAATGGAAATATGCCATATTGCTTATTTTTGTTATCCGGACTGACTGAAACAAATCTTCTTGGGACATTTTGGGAATGACACTTGTTTGCTGTCAGACCCACATTAAGATTAAACAATTGAGACAAATGTTATACTTATGCATCCCGTATTTGGATATGACCTGAGCTTACACCAAGACTGAGGAGGGGTAAGCTACTAGGCTAACTGTGCTAAGTGAAGAGGTATTTGGTTCGAGACAACAGAGGATCTAGACTGTAAGTGACGCTTGCTTTCACTGAAAATGTGAGAATAAAAGGACAACCAACGTGACATGGATTTCATACTAATCTTGCAATTTTTACACAAACCTAAATTTCTCAAGCCTGATGTTTTAGATGGTCAATATTTACCCCACAAACTTAGCTAATGAAGTTACCTTTCATGACGACTTCCGGCAGTCCATAGGGTTCATACTCCGTGTCGTCAAAGGCAGCGGACAGCTGCGTCCTGTTACGGCGGATTCTTTCAGCCAGTTGGGCCGGGTCAGCTGGGATGGGGAAGGAACCTGAAAACAACATTTTGTCTGCCCCCTCTGATAATGTGACAGGAGAGACAGGGGGGGGCTGCACTAAGTCTTCTTCCTCCTCCTCAGTCTGTGTGTATGCACAGCGGAGTTCAGATGCTGTTGGAGCACCACAAGGATACAAACTCTCCTCTGTTTGACTGCTGGCACTTTTCATTTCTGTCCTGACATCTCTGTCTGAGGAACCACTGGTTGTGTTTATTTCGCTGGCTGCTCTGGAAGCATCTGCTTTGGTCTGAGGGTTCCCCATTAGACACTCTGCTGTTTTGCTCTGCTTTGGTCCTGACACTTTGTGGGAGTCTTTGGTGACATGTTGTTGACCCGTTTTCTCAGCTGACATCTGGATAACATCAGTGTCTCTCTTCTCTTTGTGCTGTGCTTGACAGGTATTTAACTGATGAAGGACGTTGATCTCCTGGTTTTCTTTTTCAGAATCCTGAGTCAAGAAAAAAACAAAACAATTAAAGACCTAATACTATATGTGCAGAAAGATATGCCCAATAATTCATGTAAGTCAAAATTGTGAAAGCATTTTCTCTATTTTCTCTAGTAAAGACAAGTACTGAAGAAGCTTTATAGTTTTGATACAAAAGAAAAAACAGTAACGCTTTATTTCATAAAGTTTTTATGAAAGAGTATTAATTATAGTAAAAATAGTAATTTCCTCCCCATTATCATTATTAATTTTTATGGGAAACTGTAAAGTCCATACATGTTGAATTGTGTGCTTCTCTGTAAAAAGATTTCACCCTGTTTCTATTTCCTCCATAATTTGCACTGGAAAACAAATTCAGTCCTTACTCCTTTTTCTACCAACACAGTCTAGGAAACCTTGATTTGAAGAGCCTAAAACACATGTAGTGGTACTGATATGTAAAGTGATGGTTTTCTTTAAATCACCGTGTTAATCTTGGCAGTGTCCTGATTGTATTCCTGAAGTTCTGCAGTCTTTTTAGAGGGATGGAAACTCTTTGGTTCAGGACGGTTACTGTGGTGCAGTCTGGTGGTAAAACAGGAAAGTTAATTCAAAGAATACACCAAAGACGACAAGAGAAGCCGATACACTGACATACAGTAAACTGCACATATATACATAATCACTTTAGATTACATCAAATGTAAGTTATCGCCATATTTTTCATCGCTTCTCTCGCCCTCGTATGAGACTGTTACCTGGAGAACAACATGCGGCCCTTCAGTATGTTGGAGGAGCAGGAGAGGAGCAACTCGTCTTCTCTGATGACCGTCACGTTACCAGGGCTCTCCTGAACACCTCGGGAAGGCGCCTCAACCTGGGACCCTGGCAGGACGTGGGACGTGTCATCATGCTGGTTTGACTGGGAGATCCGGTCCTGGATCTCAGACTGGTTGTCTTTGTTGGGAAGGAGCTGGTCAAATGTTTGAGCTGGCTGGGAGGCCAGTCTCCACATAGCAAGCTCCTCGGCCTGCTGCTGGGTCTCCTCAGAGAGAGCCCGTACCTTCATCTGCAGCTCCACCACCTGGACGGGAGGGGAAGGGTGTAATACAAAAGTCAATCTTCAATCTTCGGATTACAGGGAATACGCTCATATTACAAAACCTTTGGTTGAAAATAAATTAGAGTAATGTATGAGTACGTAAATTCGGTTTCCTATCTTGCAAACTCATTTTTCTATTTAATCTGAATAACTTTAATTATTTTTGTCACTTTACTTCAGTAAGACATGTCACATCATTGTAGTGATATAAAGAGGAGGAACACTGTCACTACCTGCTGCTGTAGGCGGTTGATCTGAACATCAGACACTGCCTCCAGCTCTTCTTCAGCCCTCGCAGTCCTCCTATCTTCCCTTTCTAAATCTTCACCTTCACTCCTCTTCACATTCTGCAGCGGCGACTGTAGTGTCTCAGCGGTGATGTCACTGGGCACACCAGGTGATCTCGGCTCCGCCGCACAGGACAGAGCGGCATTCCCTGTGTTTTGGCTTTGCTCGGCTGGGTCTCGTTGGTTCTCGGCGTCGGCGTGTAACACGGGGCTGCTGGTGTCCATTCTCTGTTTCAGCAGCTGATTCTCCTGTCGCAAAGCAAGCAGTTCTGCAGCCACGTCTGCTGTTCCTCCATCTTGACCACACTCAGTCCCTCCCATCACACGAGTAGGGTCGTGGTTACTCCGAGTCCTGTCTGAGTCTACAGGGGCTGGATGCTGCTCCCCTGAACACAGTGCTTCATCGCTAATAAGTGTCGGTCTTTCAGCATCAGATGTCACAATGTCCGGTTGACCTGCGTCTCTCTGTTCATTAGAGTTTGCCAGTGAGTTTGTGTTGTGCTGAAGCCCTGAGATCTCCACTGACCCCTCATCCTGTGTCTTTTCTGTCTGTTCCCCATCCTCTACCTCTTTGACCGTCATCTCCTCTTTTCTTTCCTTCTCCTCTGCCTCATTTTGGGCCTCGAGTTCATCCAGCTGTTGCTTGTAACGCTGCAGTTCCTCTTCCTGGCTGAGGAGGGCAGCCTCCTTCTCTTGCAGCTCAACTAGAAGGCCGGAGATGTGCTGACTCTGCTTTTCAAAAGCCATGGTTAGCTGCTTTGTCTGACGTGTCACCTGAGAAGAAAATAAAGATTAAAGGACAGAGAACTAGAGAAACAGGAAATCAACCACTACAACCAGAGCTTTACTGTGTTTTAAGAACAGCTACACTGTTTATGTTAAGTCTATGTTGAAAAATGTATAAATTTCATTTATTAAGTCAGTTCTAACATTTGCTAATATCTGTTGATTTGGTAATCTGCTGTACATTTAAATGATCTTTGCCACACAGAAATCTCAGGATGTCTTACTGGACTCAGTTTACACAAAGAGTTTAATTTGCTTCCAACAGGATGGAGGTTTGCTTCCTTAGAGGTGGAAATAAACATATGAAGCGTTTATTCCATTCCATCCATTTTCAAACAATGTGCAATTTGATATGGTGCCCTGATTTCTGGCTTCTTTCTCTCACTGCTTTCTCAGATTTCTTTGGTGACAATTAACACTGTGATGTCAACACTGATGTTGGCATTAACCTACTGGCCTAACCTAACCACCTTGTTTGTATTTATTGTTTTTATTAATGGCTTTACTTTTCAGAACCTTTTTATATACTGCTGTCATTAAAGCTCCAGTCTGCTTTATAGCAGCACTGAGTGGCTAGATTCTTAAATAAAACAGCTATAGACAGAAACTTATGTTTCATGAATACCATTTAAATCAGTGAAATCTGTTTAATAATAAATATTTTTCTTTAACATTGCAAGAGCATTCTTCTATCTGAACCCACTTCTCATGGGTCACACTGATTGCTAAACTGTTATGTACCTGGCTCTGCAGCGCCTCCAGTTTAACCTGGTACTGGTTAGCACGTTCTGTCTCCTTTGCATTCTCCTCCTGCAGGCGATTCACCTCTCTCATTAAATCGGAGGGAGAAGGCTCCTCCTTCAGGACGTCAGAAAGGGCCTTCCTGTGGTCTGACTTGGAATCAGACCCTCCTAGACAGTTTTCTTTGGCGTCTTCCAGGTCAGAGGCCACTCGACCTGTGTGCCCCTCATCTGACAGAGGTGAGCGGTCAGGATATATCACTGTTCGCTCGTTGTATATGAGATCTGCTGTCGCCTGACATACAAGCACGTTGCGATGGTTGGTGGACTGGCAGACGAGATGGTGTTGCTCTGGCGATGGAAGGAGCTTGTCGTCGCTGCAAACCACGTTGGCGTTGAGCTCATCGTCGTGGAGAGTCAGGTACGTGAGTGGGCTGTTGGCAACTGAGAGTTTCTCTTCTTCCAGCGAGTCTTCATACCTGCTGCGCTTTAGTTCTTCCAATTCAGCTTTAAGTTCTTCTAGTTTCATGCTCAGCTCCTTCTTTACATCCACATCTTTGTTTGTTATTTGGTTCCTCTCCTCTCCCTCTCTCTCTCTCTTTCTCTCTTCTCGTTCTAAAGCCAGCTGGGCCTTCACTTCCGCTAGCTGTTTCTTTAGCTCGATATTAAGCTCTATCATCTCACTCTCCCGGTCTTCTAGAGCTCTCTTTTTCTCTTCCTCCTGCTCGTCTCTCTCGTTCTTTTCTCTTTCCTCTCTTCCCCTCTTAATCTCCGTCTCCAAAGTAGCAATGGTCTTCCTCAACGTCTCAGTTTCTGCCCTCTCATTCTCTAGCTGTGCCCTCCATTCCTTGTCCTGCTCCTCCTTCTCCACAGCCTGGCCGGCATGTTTGCGGCTGAGCTGTTTCAGCCGGGTCCGGGCTTCTGCCTCAGCCCGTCGTTTGGCTTCCAGGTCCTCAAGACGCTTCTGCATCTCTTCATGCGCCTCGTGTAGCTCTGAACGCAGCGTGGCATTCTCCCTCTTGAGGTCATCAAAGGCCTTTGTCTGCTCGGACTTAAGAGAAGGTGTCTTTTCAGTAGTAGGCATCGCACTGCAGCGATCACCATCCATACAGGTGTTGGTGGGAGTACCAGCAGCAGAGTGAGAGTAAATAGAGAGTACATGATCAAATGTGGAGTGCTTGTTTGTCACAGAGCTGTCGCACTCTATCACCTCATTTCTACTCTTGTTCTCTTCCTTGTGTCCTCCCCTTTGTACACACTCAGAGTCCGAGGAGATGAGGACAGTGATGTGTTCCGAGTCAATGCCTTCTCCTGGCTCTCTGTACGAGGGGTACGATGCTGTAATCTCTGCCCTACTCTTATCCACATGCTCTTCTTGCTCCCGCTTCTGCTCGGCTAAAGTGGCAGCGGTGGGCCTCTTGATGTGAGCTGATGGTCGAGAATGAAGAGAGTAAGAAGGTTGAGGGGAGAAAGTCTGTCCAACAGGGAAACTCTGGACAGGTGGTGGAAGGGGTCCTGGGGCAGCTTGTTGCTCTGGAAGTAAAAGGAAAGAGATACAATCAGCAGGGTTCTTTAACTACACGCTACAAATGCACTAAGAAATAACAGGCTGGAGGAAAAGCAGAAAAGAAAAAGCTCATCTGTCTTATTTTTTTATAAACATACGTGCATTGCCAGAGAAGTTACTTGTATTTTGATTTGAGAAAATGGATGGTATACTGTTGACCAGCAGGGGGCAGCACTGGGATAAGAGACTTCTGTGGTAAAGGCAAATTAACATGGCACCTACTGTACAGCACATATGAATGTCAAGTCATTCACTAAAATTATTCATGTCCATCATTTAATTTCTTTAAAAAATGATAAATTAATCAACAGGGCGGTCACTGGTTCAAGCCTGGGTTGACAAGTATTTGCCCTGCTGTTGGGCCTTTCTTTGACTAACAAATCTTCATGGATTAGTGCTCTTCCCACCCTCAACCTGCTCCTCACCCTGCAGGTCTTTGAGGAGATGAAGGGCGTCGTCTCGCTCCTCTGCCAGTCTCCTCCCCTCCTCCTCCAGAGCTCGCTCTCTCTTCCTGCTCTGCTCCAGACTCACTGCCACACCTTCCGCCTCACGCGCCACTTCCTAATGCCAGGATAAAAAAGTACCAATGAGGTGGACTGAATTCAGTCAAATGCTCAGATTAGTTGGAGTGATCAGTTCAACCTTTATTATCCATAACAACAGTTTGAGAAAGGAATTTGAAATATTTATCTGTTGATATTAAAACCTCCACATCAGCCTTTTCCAATATGTCTACCCGATGTATGTGCATGATCAGTTCAAAACTGAGCCACTAATAAATATATAAGAAGGGTTTATAGTTAAAGTCTCATTTTAATATTTGCATCCAGATGTTTGTATTTGTGCAGCTGGACTTCCAGATAAGGAATAACTGTGTTAGAGCTTTGTACTGAGAGCTACATATAAACACAATGTCATAATAGCAACAAGCCACAAACAAACAAACCACAGATGAAGGCAGCATTAGTGCCGATGTTGCAAGCCGGTATGCATGTAATGAACTGCCACAAACAAACTACTCTGAAGCGTTAACCACCCTCTGCAGTGTGGCTGTATAGAGCTGTGGTCTGGTATTTTAAAATGGTTTTATCAAAGGTTTTCTGATGCATAAGGACACTAGCTTTCCTTGTGTTCAACAGTTCAACATCCAGATTCAATATTTTACATTTGGGTTTTGTCGAGGATATGAACGTTAATTACTTATTAATATAAGAAAAAACATAATAAAGCAGCTGGATGATTGAAAGAGATACCATTTACTTATTATTTTATTATTTACAGTTCACTTAAAAAACTGACATATGGCACATGTTTAAAAATGAATGGAGTTCATTATATACCCACTGCTCAGCTAATGAATAATTGACACATGCATGACCCTGAATAACTGTGTGTGTGTGTGTGTGTGTGTGTGTGTGTTACCGTCAGTTTGGCTTGTGTCTGTGCCTCTTTCTTCTGGCTCTCTTGCAGCTGTCCCTCCGTCCACTTGAGTTTCTCTTTCAGAGTGTCCACCTCTTTGTCCAACGCATGTTTCTGTAGGGACAGCTTATGGAGAATATTATGACTCAGTAGCTGCTCAAAAACAGGCAAAAACTTTAACCAAAGAGGACTGGAGGAAAGGGTGTAAGAAAAAGATGAAGGTAGGAGGTAAAAACAACAAAGAAGAAATAAACAAACAAAGGGCTGCTTTTGTAATCGCAGGAATCTAAACCAGTGAAAGGAACAGGAAGTGGGTATGCAATCACTGATCAATAGCAAGCATAAGCTGTGTTTAACGTTTTGTCTACTGCATCTCCCTGGGGAAAGTAATGAAGATTTAGGCTGATCGGCTTCCCACCAGTGCTCATTCTGCACGCTTCACTACACTCGTCATCATTGCTGACCCTCATCTCATGTCATGTCATGGTACACATGAACAGCGTTAAAAGGTAACATTATTCTAGAGTACTGCAACATTTCTGATCCAGTTTTAGCAATCACATTACATTTACTAATCCAACAAATGTGATGTGATGTGCATTATTTTTTTAAGCCTTCTTAGACTCATTATTCTTCTGTCTTATGCTACCTCCATGTCACATTGGAAATAGCAACATGTACAGAACAGTATACATAAAACAGCAAACAGCTCATAGTGGACATTTAATGCTGTAGGCGTTGTCTTTTAAAGCTAAACTTTAGATTTTTTTGGGGGGTCATTCATTAGATAACATCTGTCACTAATATGGGCTTTGTTCTACAATAGTTTTTGATACACTAATTTCAAGAAAGTCCATGACAGGCATTTTAGATCAAATCAAAGTTCATGTCATATGTAGAGGTCTCAGGAAGTAGTTCAGTAATATTGCGAGAAGTCACAGGGACTGGGAACAACTCAACACTGCTTATGAATTACATCTCCATGCAGATCAAATCAGCGGATTGTTTTGAGTTCTCTGTGACAGCAAACTTACTGTTTTTTCCCTGTTTCTTGGGGAAAATGTATGTAAATGTTCCTTCAGCACACACGGCTGTAATTATATGCTGCTTGACAAAGATCTAATTAGTTTATTTACTGCAAACTGAAAATCTATAAAATTCTAATTTTTATGTTATAGGTTTTATTGATTACTCATGTGTATGTTCCACACTCATGGATAACATGAAATCATTTGATTGATTTGTGATTTGGTGCAACACAAACTGTGACTCTATTGTGTGTTTACTCTCTGTAGCCATATCAGATCTAACACGATAACAACTGTGGTTTACAAAAGGGCTTCCAGAAAAGTTCTAAGGGACAAGAAAGTTTACACTGTGTCTAAAAGAATATTAAGGTCAACGAAAAACATTTTTTATCTGAAGAGGCCAAGATAAAAATGTCTATTGTTTTGCCAATACAAAATAAATACCACAGCATTCCTTCATGTAAAGGAAATCCAAATAAAAACAAATATGCATATTACAACACCATGTCTTTAAACACAAACACACTCCTCCCTTCTCTAGATTCATGCAACTTGCCTCAACACACCTTCATACAAATCTTCTATGTTCACCCTCACCCCACAGCCATGCCGCAAAGCTTTAGTAAGAACTCCAAGTACTTCTCACACACAAGTTATGATTTGAGTTGTTTCACGCTTCCATAACCAAAGCATTCTGCACCGCCAGACGCAGTCACACGGTCATTACCTTCGCTGCTCAACCTTTCCACTGGGGAGAAACCGAGAGGAGAGGAGGACGAAGCGGGAAGGAGAGTGGGTGGGAAAGAAAACAGAAACACAAGAGAGCAAGAGAGTGAAACAGAGAGTGAGAGAAAACAACAAGGGCAAGAAGCAAGCGTGGGGGAAGAAGTGATAAAAGTTTATTGACCTTTGGTATAAATAACTTAAGTCCCAGGAGTTAGATAGAAGGAAAGAAGAGACAGAGAAAGCAGGAAAGAGAAACAGGAAATAGCTGATCAAACAGAGCAGGCATATGGACCAAAATAGGAAAAAATATGTACAGAAGATCATTTTGACCTCAGTTTATAGTGCTGATAAACATCTGACTTAAAGGCTCCATCTTGGCAAATGTATTCATATTAGAAGACTTGTTTGTCTTGTTTAAGTGTATGATTGTATGACCTTGTGTGTGTGTGTGTGTGTGTGTTTACCTTGTCAGCCTGGGCCTGTAGGGCATTGTGGAGCGTCCTGGCCTGCTGGAGCTCCTGGTTGAGCTTATTCACCTCCTGCTGATGCTGCTTCTCCAGGCACTGCCTCTCCTTCTGAAGCTCCATCAAATCCTGGAGGCAACACACAACTAAATCTGAGCCACTATCTTCCACTGTAACGTGGTACACAGTTTTTTTTTTTTTTAAGGATGGATTAGAACAAAAAGCAAGTCGGACACAAATTTGAAATGTTCTCTTCCTTTAGCCGTTTCTTGAAGCATCTTTTGTTTCTCTCAGTCTTTCATAGGTCCATATCATCATCTCTGTCTCACCCTCTGATGTTGTTTCTCTAGCTCCTTAGAGCGTTGCTGGTGTTGCAGTCGGCTGCTCTCTGCATTTTGCCTCTGACATTTCAGCTCCTCTTGTAGCTGCTTCAGCTTTTGCTCAGCTCCTGACGCCTGCCACACAAACAAGCATCATTTCTTTAATAATGACAAGACAACTTTGGGGGTCATCATCTTCTCTGCCATCATGGGCTTGAAGTGTGTGTCCTGTTTAACATATTGCAATTACAGTATAGCAATTAGGCACGTGTTCAACGTTTTTAAAGTGTACATGTAAATAATCTAATTTGTTGACATGTTTGTGTCATTGTAAATGTAAGTCACTTCTCGATCCGTGTTTTATCGACTGATTAAAGTTCTGCATTTGACATCAGAAAATCATTAATACTTTGAGAGTTTTAGCACAGTTGCTTTTAACAAACAAGACAAATAACAGGAGAATTGGCAGCCTCTCCCCGTCTATCCTTGGCATTGTACATTGTTCGCATGAAGGTTAGATTTCACAAAATTTCACCCGGATTGTTTTACAGCACACAACAAGGGCGCTGTTTTTCCAGCTCAACCGTTCCAAAGATCCTGATAATAACTGATCGTGTGACGTGTAAAATATTCCCAACATATTCTCAGGGCAGTCAAAGAGGAATGTTTTAACAAATGAGGCCAACACCCATTTTGTGACAAACACAACAGGGCTTACGGGAAATATAGAACATTATAACTGGTATGAAACACATTTGTTTTCAATAGTAGTAGTAGTACTACCAGTTGTATCAGTAGTAGTAGTGTGTGTGTTTTTACCCGTTCACTCTCCTGGGCCATGCGTATGTGTGCCAGGCTGAGCTCGTCGCGGGTTTTCTGAGCGCTGACCTCCCTGGCGGCGAGCTCCGTCTTGCTTTGCACCATTTGATTCTGAATCGACTTCAACGCCCCGGACTTCGCACACAGCTCCTCCTCCAGAGCAGAAACACGACTCCACATTTCCGATAAAGATGCTGGTGGATGGACCAGATACACAAACACATACTGGTTAATAAGCTCATATGGGTATATAGCCGGTCTCAGAAAAAAATCCTTGAAAGTACCCCACTAAGACAATTTTAAAAAGCAAAATGAAAAATTTGAAATAAATGTAAATAAACGACGCTTGAAACCATCAAAGGAGGACTAAGAAAGGAACAACAGGAAATCAATTCTTGAGGGACATGCAGTCATGTTACTCCATAATAATAAATATAAATTATAGAACAATAATATATAATATATATAGAATATTTTCATTTATTTTTTTAATGACTGTACCCGTGTTGGTGAAAGTCTTTTTTTATTTAGTACAAATTACATACAGTTTGCATTACTGCCCACAGTCTTCTTGAAGAAGACAGTATTCAAGAAAGGATTTCAACTTTAAATGGGGGAAAGGTGGCTGAGTGGGTGGAGAACGACAGACAGACAACGAGCATCGACTTTATCAGCCAGAATACTCTGATTGCATCCGACCACCAACAGTCAACGACACAGCAGCAACACACAGTTGGTGTCTTTACAAATGGGGTCAATCCATACTAACTGGTTTATTGACGACCACAGCTGTTGTAACTCTGTATGATACTTTCACCAAGCCTGTGGATGTGGCTGAAATCAATTTTCTGTCTGTCCAATGTGTTGTTCTGCATCTTTATCCTGTTGCTTTCATTTTACAGTACATATCTATCACATACAACCCCACAAGAAGCAAATCTAAATATAATTCTGCAATATATACAAACATGTGTGACTTGAAAATTATTATAGTGGAGAAGAGCATAATAAAGAAATTGAAAAAACAGCTGCAAAATAAGCACATCTAATGTAAACACTGCACCACCCCTCCCCCCGTGTCCCAGCAGATAAAAGAAACCTGTTTCATCCTCTTAACAAACACAGACAGACAGACAGAGATAGAGAGCAAGAGAGAGAGATGTGTTATATCACAATAGTAACGTGCACTAAGAGCCACTCTACATTGTGAAGCTGGCCTGGAAATGAGCAGAGGAGCTGGCAGAGCCAGTGATTTCTACACAACCTCTTATGTAACAAGTCTAGTCGGGGTTATAGAGAGTACATGAGACGCAGGATTATTGATCAAGACCACAACTACACTCAAAACTAAAACTGCTGTATAGTACCTGTCGTATTTAAGTCCTGATGTAAAGCAATGAGAGCCATTTTAAAGGTTTATGGATAGCCATATTACATATTTGTTATTGTCAAATAATCAAAAGCCCAAAACTGACAATGAATTGATCCTACTAACAAGAATTCACTGTCGCCAAAATTTGATGTAGTTCATTCGTCTGTGCCAAAGATGGCCATTGCTGTTATAAACTATTTAAACTGAGCCATAACGTTGCACTGAGACATGTTCCTTTTATTCAAATAGATTAACACTTCCTTCCTTCCACTCCCTAGCAAATGCACTATTTGCTCCTGTCTCAGTAACATCTGCTTGAAGCTACTGCCCAGCAAGTTTAGGAAGTTACTGAGCATTTTTTTAAATAAATAATATTTAGATATTTGGGATCCATTTTTAAAGATTTGAGTCTTCAGTGGCGAACAAATAGCCTTGTGACTGAGACCTTATTTTCCTCTTTTCATGGGATTTGTTGACAATAGACAAAAAAAAAATATCAGGCCTTCCAAACTCACACTGGCTAAAAAGGAATAGTCAAATCTAAGTTATTCTGACTAGAATTGGCTGGCCATGTCCTGTCAAGCTGCTGTGCCCCCCCTCCTGTCTTCTTATTGACATTAGGTTGGTTAACAATGTTGACTGTCGTAAACAGCACCTGAAAACATATTTGAACAGACAGGGTTCGTATTGATGTCCGTCAAACCCCGTTTGAGAGAGGCGACAAACATCCCAAAAATTAAAGGGTAAAGTAAAATCAAGGGTCTGTGTCTCACAAAGCAGGACGACAATCACTGGATAACAGCAATGAGAAAAAAAACCCATAAGTTGTCCGTTTAATTCTGTGCATGCTGCGTCCTGATCTTACTTAGTACATTTATCCAGCTAACTTGATTAATCCTGCTTTAGGATTAGGCTGAGCTCTGTGGGTGTGTATATTTACAAAACTGCAAATGGGCAACGCCCAGTTGTGCCACATTACCATGGTGACCATTAAAACTCCCACTCACTGTCCGTCTCTGTCCTGAGGTCCTTCTCCTTCCCACAATCCCTCTGTTCCGACTGGCCTTGACTGATGACATCACCGCAGGGTGCCTGGGGAGAGGACGGGGATAGTCTCCTGGCTGCTGGCTTCGAGTCATCCCGTGCCCATGGAAACGCAGCCAGGGGAGTGGAGAAGATGTCCGATTGGTCGGACGGATGGCGGTGGGGTGTGAGCTTAGGTTGTTGTCGTGGTAACGAGGCCGTGGCCATTTCAGAGAACTGCAGTCGCTGCTGAAGAGAAGAAAGAGGGATTAGATTAAAAGAAAAAGTCGGGTGTGAGCCTGAAGAGGACGTCAAACTAGAAAAAACATTTATGTTGAATTTACAAACAACAGGGCACAAACTCTGTGACTTTGACTGAAACAGCGTTTCACTGAAGCATTGCTGTTATATTCATGATCCTTCCTGAGTAAAAATCTCTCTCTCTGTAAAGCTCCACCACACAGGTGGTAAACTGCCACAAAAGTTACAACTTTTTCTTTATTCTGTTCTTTTCTTTTTGACCTGTAAACAAACACAGTGCACTATGATGGTGTTCAGCAGTGCACAAGTAGGAACATTTTGCCTTAAAAGGATAAGTCTGGTGATATTCTATATTTTTCCTACTGTAAACAAATCCCATGAAAATACCAAAACCAGAAATAATCTGATGCTCCTAACAAATACTGTCTGTTTAAACAAAGCCTGATATAGTGTATCCTGTTCCATAGACCTCCGCTGTTGGATTAAAAACAATAAATGAGTCACATCATTGCAGTGGGTGTTCCTTCATTACAATGGACAGGCACTGGAGTTTAAGTCGTACTAACATACCATACATAAACCTGCTACCTAAACTCTCATTAGTGTACCAAATCCATTGCAGAAAATTGTTTTTGTAGTTTATTTTGCACTTTGTCCTCAACAAATACACTATTCACTACTGTTTGAATAACATTTGTAAAAACTGCCATTTTAGGAAATTACTGCAGCTTTTTTAAGAATAAATGCATATATTTGTGACCTTTTTAAAGTCTTTAGTAGGAGCCAATGGGCTTGGGGCTACAAGCCACAGACAAGGTGGGGAACTCAAAAAGTATTAGGAGACGGATTAAGAAGAAGGATTTAAGTTGGTTTGGGTCTTTTCATGGAATTTGTTGACAATAAGAAAAACATAGAATATCCTTTGAACTGGCTGGCTGAAGAAGGTGTACTTTGCTGTTAAACCAGAATCCATGACAACAGCACCATTGTTAATGAATTAGTTCATCGGTGGACGAAAAAAACTAAAGAAAAAACAAAAAGAAAGGAAGTTCTGTATAACTGACACAAAGCATGACAATTCCTACAACTAGAGAATTACAGCTTTAAGCTAAAATCCTCATTGGTCTTGAACTAGCCTTTGCATAGCTCAGCTCAAACACATGCTTACTCAAATGTACTTACTCGGATGTGAAGCGCCTGGCCCTGTCCTTCATCTCTATGCCCTGGCCTCTCCTCCTTTCTGCTCCCTGCAGAGCAAAAAGACAGCATATGGATTGGGCGAAGTACCTAAAACCAATCACCTAATCTGAACAGAAACAACAGCAGTGAAGAAGCCAAATAGTTTACTGACAAGAGAGCATAGAGAAATACAAGTGAGTGAAAGGTTGGGAAAGGACAGTTTATTTATAACCTCTCTACTCATTTTGGAGTGGCTGTTGCTGTTTTTCCGTTTCGTTTTCCAAACTATACAGCATGTTAATGTAAAAGATGGGGAAGAAACCACCAGAGAGAATAAACACAGGAGTTAAAAAGTTACAGGACTGTACCACTGTGTTCCCAGGGCGAGGTTGTACTCCAGCAGGGTGTAGAAAACAGAGTGGTATCTGCTGATCTTCTGCTGTTCTGAAGCTTCTCCAGCTCTGCCTCCAGCCTGCCAGAGAGACGGTGATGAAGAAATCACAAGCGGACAGAAAGAGTTCAGTGCGGGCACGAAAAAGGAGAAAGTTCAGGAAGAAACTAGTAGGGTCCAGTGGAACAGATTTGTCCTTTAATATGGCACCATAGAACCTTATCATCCCATGAGAATGATTATGGTTTCATGCCATCTAAACATCAAAACACATTTGTAGGAAAATAAAATTAAAAAGAACAATGTGACATTTTTTGGGTGTCAATGAATGTCTTTCTGGATATAGTAGCCTCAGTTTAACCGATGCCAACAAGTCTTTACATTATGGATGACTAATCTCAGCTTGTACCGCTTCAGAGTGCAGATGTGATCTGATCCACTCACTGACTGCTATAAGTTTTGTTTATAAATTAACTGTACGTCATCAATTATCAACCGACATATAATCAATTTCCCTCTTTCAGAGCGTTCAAAAAGTTTTCCATGTCTGAAACGCGGCATAAAATTAATTCTCAATCCTCTGATGCTGCAGATAGCTTTAAGAATGAGTTCTTTCAGTATTATCTGCAACTAATATCCGATATTAAGTGTTCATATTTGATTCATGAATAGTATTTAAATAGAGCAACTGACAGTGGAGGGCATTATGCCAGATGATTTCCACTGGTCCTAACCTTTTGACTTCCTGGGTGAGTTTGTTGTTGAGGGTGCGAGCAGCATCTAGCTGGCCCTCAAAAGAGCACGCTTGGGCCTGCTTGGTCTGAAGTTCCTGGGTCAGACGCTCCTTGCTGGTCACCGCTGCCTTGGCCTCATCTCGAACACTCTGGAGCTCTCTATGCAAAGACTGGAGCTCCCCACGTACCTCCTCGTACTAGGCAGGAGAGCGGAAGATATTTTAGGATTACAAAAACTGAAAATAACAAATCCTGACAGAGATGATCAGCTATACCAATGTATGACTATAGGTCACACCTGTGGCTCTCAGGGCACACTATACTTTTTACTCTTGCAGCCTTACAGTGCAGACGCTTTGCTGCTTGCTCTCTGCTTGCTTACATTCTTTTGTCTTGTTTAGCTTCCTGACACTATAAATCACCGGGACTTTATTTTTATTTTGTAT
>JAVQJL010045575.1:0-21662 GCA_036024295.1 Nannoperca obscura | reverse complement strand
GTTTTTTTTTTTTTTTTTTTCTGTTTTTTTTTTTTTTTTTTTTTTTTTTTTTTTGTGATAGATAGAGATAGAGAGAGAGAGAGAGAGAGAGAGAGAGAGAGAGAGAGAGAGAGAGAGAGAGAGAGAGACCTTTCACCTCTTTCTCTAACCAGCTTGGAATACTGTGGGAATCCTGTGAGGCCAGACAACTTCAGTGAAAGGGTGGCATGAATGAAAAAAACACAATCTCTTCACTTTGTGTCCTTGAGCAGTGTATTCAAGCCCCAGTTTTTTGATAATCATATGGCTGTGATCATTTCTGTTAAAGAATAATTACTACCTTGAATTGTACGAGCATCATAGCTACTGACATGGCAATACATGCTACAAGAACATGACATAACAAGTTCCACCAGACCTGTGACTTTTTGTGTTTGAGAACACAAACATTAACACAAGCACAGATGCACAAACTGTTCTTGCTAAATGTTTGTGTTCACCGTGTTACCAGAGTTTGGATATCATCACCGCAGGGTGAAAATGTGTATTTGTGTGTGTGTGTGTGTGTATGTGTGTGTGTGTGTGTGTGAGTTGCCTAGCACCTGGTAACTGTATAGGCCCGAAACCTTATCATCCTGCCTTTAGAAATCTCATGCTGTGCTGGATTCTTGCTGTCGTCTCTCACTGCTGTGGTAATAACATGACAAAGTATATAGCTGGAAAAAGCAGTTTACTAAGTAGTCAATATGAGACATAGGCATGTGTCTGGACACACAACCCTGTTAGGTGTGGTTTGTTTGTTTTACATTTTGCGTTCAAGCCAGGCCTGACTACTCACGTGCACCTTCACATGTATTATAAAGCATGACAGGACATACTGTAAACTGAGCAATACATAGTCCTAATACAAAACACTGCAATATCTGGGATATGCACCAAGAGTCTATTAACTTTACTGAAAGTCAGTGTAAAGTGGACTTTAATCCATATAATAGTCAGATCATACTGTAGGTATTTATCTGTATAACTGTAGTGTTCTTGACAAGTAACTAAATACTTAACTGTTCCTTTCGCATATTACATTACAAAATCTTATTTGAAACTGTACATATAAAAGAATGACAAGGAGCTGATGTTCAGAGGGTCTCAGAGAGGAGGTGAACCACAATTACTAACCAACTTCAACTGGCATCACACCTATTTTTCAGATTATATATTGTAAAAAAGACACCACATACAGATTTCTGACATTAACTGTGACAAACTACAGAATTACTCTCGAATCCAGCTGGTAAAATGAGATATGATTGATATCATCATGATGGCTCTTACTGGGCTGAGTTTCAGTTGGCAGGGAAGACATATTTCCTAAAACCAGTATGGGGTAATGTGCGCAGACTGCCTGGGTGACCTGTCCAGTTTCTGCAGACTAGCGACGATCCTGAAAGATCTTGAAAACCAGCCGTCATGGCCAGACTTTGGAGATAATTAAGCTATAAATAGTGCAGTGTTTCCAGCTTTACTGAAATAATTCTCTTTTCCATGATAAGCCCTGCTAAGCATGCTGGTGTGTGTGTAGATATGCACACAGCCACGCACACTCATTCAAACATGCATGCATGTGAATGTAGGCTATAAACCCAATAAAGTGCACTTGAGGATTATGCATAAGACTCTACACACTTCATCCAAGCAAAACACTGGATGATCTCTCACCTAGAGAAACACACACACACACACACACACACACAGTTATGTCAACGGTCACCAGTTTGCACTTTCTGCATTAATAAAGGTAGTGGGTAGACTTACAGCTTGACATACTGCAGAATATAAAAGTGACCGCCAGGGGTTTTCAAAACCTCTCCACAGTTCATTGGTTACTCAAATGCTGCATTCAGAAAAAGCATGTGTGATTGGCTGATATAGATTGAGTGACATGCGGAGTCCTGCCCACCAAGATAGATGTTGGGGGGAGGGGAAAGAGGTATATTTACAAATTAAATTTAAAGTAACATCTCTAGCATCAATGGACTCGGAAAGCTAATCTGGTGTGTGGTGTGGGGGACACATTTTTTTTATATTTATTGAATGAAAGTCGGCATGAGCATTTGTTTCAGTAAACAATCCAGTTTATAACTCAAAACACAGAATATGCAAAGGAGATTAGGTTATATTATCTCTTTCATGTTGGAAAATATTCAACACTTGATGAAAAATAAAGTGAAATGATGCAGTTTAGTGTTTTAAAATAAGCATACACAGAGTAACATTATACAACACAAAGATAAATATGTTTTGTCAGTGGTCCAAAGTCTACTCAAGTGTTGATATAACAGGTTAGTTGCAACAGCTTCGGCGCTGTGCTCTTCTTTCTGCAGCTGAAATTATTTAATTAAGCACCAAGTTGACAATGTAATCACTTTGCTGTCAACAGATCTTCATCTTTCCAAGTAATAAAATGCTAGTGCTGGGAGCTATGCGAGCACAGACATGGGATCAGTTTACCATCCCCCAGCTCTGACCTCAAACAGCAGGGACGGTGTAAGTAGAAGCTGATCACGGATCAGTTTCTGGGTGAAGTCACAGTTTCCATCTGGTTGCAGGTTGACAGCCCTCTCTCGCCCAGCCCCCACCCTGTTACCAAGAGGTCTGTCTGGTAGCTTGTGTAATATTCTGATTGGCTGGTTTGTTGGGTGTGGGCGGGGAAAGGGGAGTTGTCGAGCGTATTGTGATCTCACAATCAGCTGTTTTGTACGGTCTACATTCTGATCCGAGGATCAGCTGGAGGCAGCAATAAACAGAAGGAAAATCTGCAGCGGAAAAAAAATAGAGGAGAGGCGAAAAAAAAGCTGCAGATGTTATGATCTGAAAACATCAGTGTAACATTTTTACACGAAGCCCTTCTTCTGAGAAGAAAGCCTTTTATTTTTGTATAATGGTGTTTTAACTACCTCACTTAAAGACTATCTAAAGCTATGCTTTAAGAATTGTTGTCGTTTCTACTGTGTGTGAGATCTCGTTTACAACTTGAATAATATTGCAGAGGCAGGTAAGCTATTCTTAACTTTGCTCTCAATCTGATACTTGGTGTGCTTTGTGTCAGGCTATGTGCTCTCAAGAGGTATCAAGCTACATTTGTCTCAGCCAGTGAAGCGGCTGCATCCCTCATATGCTTATTTACAGAAAATATCCGTCGGATATCAGCCATCATGAAATCATAGAACATGTAGAATTACACAGCTTTGTCTGTCACTGACTCATTATGACTGCTGTGCCGTTGTGATTCGTAACGACCTACTATTAGGTCATGAATAGATTTCAAAGCAGTAGCATATAGCAACCCAAACCAAACGGCTTTATTCGGTCCATTCGACGTCCTATACATAGCATACATCCCGGAAAATGACACTGCATACGTGTATTCTACACAACGCCAGCAGCCGTTGTTTTGTAAATTGCACCAAATGCTGATGTGGACTCAAGTATATGGCGGATGTTGATGTTGTTCTGGGAGGCGGACCTTCTAGGCCAACTTTTATTTTATTTTTAATTTTTTTTGCCAATACAGTCACTTATGTTATTCTGTAAAATAACAGTTTCGTTGTATTGTCAGTAGCCAGTCCAGTCGATGTCTTTCGTGCATTGTCGCTGAGCCACAACTGTCATTGCTTTGACCCTTCAGCTGTGGAGCTTATAGCCTACGGATAATTCATGTTTAACCTGGATACCCTACAGAAAGTCTTCTAGTCGGCTGTCCGCACCCTTGAGGTCGAGGTCGTTGTTTTATTTTGCTAGATTCATTTAAGGGTATCTCTTTGTATTTATAATGTAAACATTGTTGCTGTGAGCTGCATTTTTTTCTCTCATAACGACTCCAGACTATAACCGTCGACAATAGCAACCATTCACAAATGGATTGTTTTCGGCAAAGTCTTGCAAAATGCAAATACGGCCCAATAAGCCATATAGGTCGCATATACACGATGATAATATCGTACATTTTCGCTATGTTTGCTACACAGACCTCTTTTTTCCCCCTCTCCAGTCGCAAAATAGGCTGGAGCCGCTCTATCAGCGTCAGTGACGTGTGCGAGACGTCACAGGCGTCTTGTTTTTATTTCGTGAGTCCCCTCCCATCCTGCTCCACTCCTCCTACTTTTTTAAAAGACCAATGTCAGAAGAAAGATCCATAATTTAAGGTCCTCCTCGATATTTTAGGATGTGCAGATCTGCCTGTAAAATCTTATTTATAGACACATTAATTAAAATATAAAATAAGGCCTGTCAGTGCCCCTAATGACCATATATATATATATATAAAACATCTCTCTGCCATAGTGTGCCATATCATGCATTTTAGATTTAGATTTTTTTTTTTACCTCTCCTTAATTGATTTATTATTATTAGTTATCTTGACAGGGACAGTGCTCATTGATGGAAAAACAAAAACAAAACATAAACAAGCCAGAGTTATCCTAGAGGGCTAATTTTCACCTGTTGTCCCTGGCCACTTGTTTAAAAGGATTCCTAAAAAAAAAAGTCAAATTAAATTTACACAACACAAAAAATATGCACGTCCTTAATTTATTAATGCCGTAGTATAGTTACTGTACAGTAGCTACAATCCATACTAGTAAGGACAAATGAGGGGGAAAAAAGTGGACTGTTACAAAAATAAAGAGGATAGAGGACTGACCAAGACAGAGAAGACAAAACAAGACAGCCAGACTTATATAATATCATGCTAACATTGTCTTGACCACATGTTTTGTTCCTCTGCTTTGTCACATGTTATATGTTTTACTTCAAAGGGCAATTATCATCCTTCTACACAACATAGGCCATGTCTCCTCCAGGATGTAAGCCATATCAGTGTTGGTTATTTGTGCTCTATTGGTAGTATCAATTGCTATATTTACACCAGTCAGATAGCCCTGAATTAGCTGGTACAGCCACCAAACTGATAAAAATGTTTTATCAGGAAGGTGCTGAATGCTGAGTCTGTGTGTTTTGTGGATGTCTGCTGCACCTTATGCAAAGCAGCCCTCAGGCCTTGTCACCAACATTTTGTTGTCATGGTCCCATGACTTAAGTATTTATTAGTCCAGGAATGCATTTAAAACAATCTCCGTGTTGAGGATGGACTTCAGCCCCTCAGTTCAGACTTAGTTTATGGTATCTTTGGATTTCATTTGGCAAAATCCCAAAACTATAACAGCCATGGGCCTTTTTATGTAATTCACTGAATATGGCATTTAACACGTGACCTAAAAAGTGAGTCAAAATGGGAAAACAAATTACATTTTTTACATATAAAAAGAAATACAGCTCAGAGCTTTCTATTCAATGGGCTCATAATGATTGTTTTTGAAAATGGGCTTCTTTGCAGCTTTTCTCTCTCCCTGATCAGTTGTCTCTCACTTTCTCTTGTTACTTCTTGCATACTCCAATGCAAACAGTCTCCTTGACAGTTACTATATTTGTGAAACTGAGTATTACTCTAGCTTACACGTGAGAAATTTCACAAGTATATTACTGTATGGTTGCAATCAGGATATCTCTTCCCTTTTTGTTCCTGGTGGCCATGGTGATTCTCCAAATAAGGACAGAAAGTGTCAGCTTCCCAACAAGCATCCATGCATATCTCTTTCCATGTCTCTTTGCAAGTATTAGCAGAGGTTTGCACTCTGTGATCTCTTCAGGCATTCCTTCTTCTGAATTCACACAATTTAAGTAAATAAAACTCAGCCTTTGAACATGCAGCGGTTTGTCTTGTAAGCAATGGTTGTTCAAACATCTGTTCAACATTACATCATCATGTTCACATTTAGGTCAGTCACTTGTCCTTTGCCTCAGCACCTTCTGTCCTCATGTGTCTGTTCTTTGCATTTCAACATTGTGCACTCACTTTGTTTGACTCTGTGAGAGTCTGGCTCTTTGTATCACCTCCTTTCACCTCCTCCACTTCTTTTCTGGCCTGCCAAGCTGTCCTGAAACTGTGCTGATTGGTTATCTAAATTTCACAGGGGAGAGGAGTACAGCCATTGTCCACCAGCTTCTTCCTGATTTTATTTATTTCTTCATAAAACACATTCTTATTAGTTTAAGATCTACATTACATACCCCTGGCAGCATGTCAACTTTATACAGTTATAATATGTCAATGTTTTGTTTTCACAGCTGGCCTCTAAGTGGCCAAAAAATCCCTTAATATAGGTTTTTAAAAAATATCGTTCCCATTTCAAGTTTGGGATACAAAGTGTTAACAGTGTTCCCTCTGTGCACAGCCTCCATGCTGTTAAATTATTTTGAATAGAACTGGTTACTAGAAGTTGATCATAAGATTCCCACCAATATAATATGCAAGCTATGCAGCAATCAGTGAGGAAACATAAAAATAAGCAGCTTCTGTTTTGTTATGACTCAGTGTTTGTGTCAACCTGTCATTACAATACAAAAAAATTCCAACTTGTCGTAATGTGTTTTGAAATAACCCAGAGAAAGCACTTACCACACACACTGATCATATATTGTGCTTATCTAATGTACCCCGAGTAAGCAGTAGCAAATTAACCCAATAAGAGACATCTCTTTTTTTAGATGTCTCTTTTAGGAAAATGTGTTGACGGTGAAGCACATTATCTTCTTATAACCACTAACCACCCTCTTATTTTTCCTTTCTTTCTTTCTCCAGGCCTTTGCTCCAAACCAAGTGAAACCTTACATTTGCACTACAGAAGCCTGTCCACTCCTGTTTGTTAAAACCGAGATCCAGCAAAGGGCTTCAAGTGAAAAAAAAAAACAGACTCAAAAAAATCTGACAAAGAATTGCATAAAACAGCAACAAGCGATACCTAAACACATAAAAAATTCAAAAAGGCAGCTACAGCTTTTTCTTTGTGGACGACAAAAAGCACCAGTCATCATCAACACTTTACAATACAAGCAGTCATGTTTCAGCGTCTGAGCAACCTGTTGTTTGGGGAGGTGGAAGAGGTGGCAGCTGAGCTGAAGGGATCTAACCCCTGTGTGACGGAGGCCGACGAGGAGGGATGGATGCTCGTCAACCTGCCTGGTGAGTCTCAACAGAGGAAGTGCAGTGGTGGCTTGGATTGGTCGGTGCGGCCTTTTAGAGCCCCACCAAACTGGAATATAGTCAAATTGTGTTTTATGTTCAAAAATTAAGGTAGCTGAGAAATACTTCTGTTCCCCCTTGCATGACTGTAATACTGAATAACATTTGAAGTATAGAAGTAATGATGGGGATGATGGGGTGAGGTGAAGAATCAGTTGGGGCGTGGCAAAACTACACTGATGCTCACCCATATGGCTGCCACACCAAACGTGTTGTCTGTCAGATGATGGAAACACATACTTCTCTGTGAACATACATCTCCTTCCTCTTTGTTTATGATCTTAATCATGACAAAGGCAATTATTGAGTATGTAAATTTGCTTCGGTGCCTGTTCAGAAGCCAACCAAACATAAAAAGCAGCAGAGTCAAGACAAACATTATGTCACTGACATAATCAAAACCTTAGAGGGTCAACACAACTAATGATGTGACTCTTTTATGTTTTGTGTTTCCTTACCCCCTCTTCTTCCCCTCCTCCAATTTTTTTAAACACCCTGACATTCCCCACACCGGTATGTGTGCGCGTGCGTATGTGATCCCTTAAAAATTGCCCCCTTCATCCCGCATGGCTTTTTGAAAATCTACCATATTTGCATCATTTTTGCAACCTCCCACCTTAAACATCCGTCTTTATTGGCCGTCTCATCTCTGATCTCATCGCTGCCGTGCGCTCAGAAGTATCTGATTGCATGATGCAGGCAGAGGATGAGACGGGAGCCCCGCTGATTGCACAATCATTTCCAGACAGTAACCAATCAAATCATCAAGACACACATACAAGGACTGAATGCCCGACCGTCGTTCCCCACAAGCGCCGTAGGACATATAAAGGTCGGGCACGAGGTGCTGTAGGATCATCAGACCCCCTGTCTTGTCCAAGCGCTAGCCCGTCAGACTTGGGTGCTACTACACCCGTGACCCTTCCGAGACGGGCCCGACTGTCCAAGCCCTCCTCCACCCAGTCAATGTCCCCTGGCTCTGGAAGTGAGTGTGGGGGCAGTAGGGGTAGCAGTAGGGCAGGCCCAGAGAGAGGCTGCATGGATGAGAGCTGGTTTGTCACCCCTCCCCCCTGTTTCACTGCAGAAGGAGCCACAGCGGAGGCCAGCCCGATGGAGGACCTGCTCATCGAGCACCCTAGCATGTCTGTGTACGTCTCCTCGAACAACTTGTCCATGGTCTCCAACAGCAACCTGTCTGTGGTGGGAGAGGAGAGCATTGTCAGCCTGGCAAGCAGCGTGAGGTGAGAAATAGCACCTTTTATGCTAGCTGCACTTGACCTTCACCGGCTTTTTCAGCATTAGCACCATAACAATCGCACTTCTCTCACATTTGTTCTCTCCCTCTTGCAGCAGAGTGGCTGAACCGGCTGCTGGCCCCACCACCCACAGCACTATACCCACCAGGGTGACCCGTGGAGCAGCTGCCCAGTCTGGAGCTCTGGCTAAGGTCACCCAAGTGGCCAGGGTCCAGCGTAGCAAAGCCCGCATTGAGCGGCGCCATCTGGGCCGCAACCGCATCCAACGCCAAAACCGCACCAGGGAGCAGGTCCCCCGTCATGCAGCCCACGCCAGAAACACCTTCCTTCACCAGCCCAGCAAGCGTAACATCTGCCACTAAACTCCACAGAAAACCAGGGGGCATGTTTACTCTGAGGGAATTAGTAGTGCATAGTCAACTTCAAGACACATACCATTAAATGTTTCATTTCTGGACATTATCTCATATTACACTCAGATACCAGTAGACCAGTAGCTGTTTTTGTTTTGGTTTAGTCACAAACTGACCTGGTAGTTTAATGCCCCATTCTTATGAACCAAGCCCTCTGAGTAGATCTGTGTAGACCTTATTATACTTATTGTCCATTGCAGTATCCAGACAACTAAAAAAATACTTCAAAATAGTTATACAGGTTATACTTAGTAACAATAATGTCTGAAAAACAACAAAAAGTTTTGCTCTATTAATTTTATTCTTCTATCTTAGTGACATATTCTCTTTTCTTTCACTCTTCCTCAAGGCATGTTCTTTTTATAATTAATTAATTAATATAATTGTTCAATTTGGAGATAATGATATGAAATTTAAATAACCAATGTGTACTTTAAGGTCTTTCTGGTGGAAACAATGCAAGACAGAGACAAATTAAGCCTTAGTTTCTGGTGGAAAGATATATCGTGTGTGACGAGTGTGAGAGGATAATCACTAGACATTTGTTTCTCTCCAGTTTGGTCTGTCAACACGCAAAGTAAAAGACAGCGGCAAAGAAACATGGGGCAACCCGTTTTGTCATAGGAAACAGATGATGTGATATTTCTCTCCTCTCACTTTGTGAAGGATGCGAGCAAGTAGAAGATGGTGAGAGTATTGCAAAGCAGACTAAAGAGTAAAAGATGAATTAGAACTAGATAGTATTAAAAGGAATGTGGTTAACATGAAATGGCCATAGGAAAGTGTTATGTAACCCTCTGAGCAGCCTGTGAGTATTTGTTTTGCATATTTAATCTGTGTTGCGCTGGATAGTAATAAGGCACCTTTTTTTGTGAGACTGGTGTTATGGGCACCCATAATCAATATATTATAAATACCGATAAGCGGTAAAAATGGAGTTGGATGAAAGGATACAAGGCTTGCCTTTGGGTTACAGGGTATGGCAGGTTATAGTAAGTGCAGAGCGGTATTGATGGCAACTCTTTATTTTGTTTTGTTACATTGTTTTCTGCTCATTTTTTCTCGTAAATCGTAACATTATTTTACAGTCTCTCTTTCTACGTGGTTCCACCAAAGAAAGGAAAGACAGCTTGTTCCTGTCAGACAACTACAAAGTACACGTTTGGCTTTTAAAACCAATAAATAAAACAAATCGCTCTCTGCGGGTCATACACAGCATCATGATCATTAAATGTGTGGTCTGTTATCTAAAGTAATGTGCCCAGCACACATCAGCCATTTCCATCCTCACTGTGTGCTGTGATCTTACGTTATCCATGTGAACACCTAAAAGAAAGTACGATCTAGTTACACATCAGTCCCTTTCATTTATAGTCACTGACTGTCCGGGAGGCAACTGTTAGGAGAAAGGGGAACAAACTTCTCCTTAAAGCCTAACAACAAATCTTCCCCCTACAACACCTTCATCATCTTGCTTATGGATGTGCAACCCATTGCTTCATCACTGTCCCCCTTTCTCATTTGCACATCCAGCACTAACAATGTCCACCTAAAGATCTAGCATACTGATATGTATTCAACAACAATAGTAAACAATGGTGCTGAAGTGTATACTTATGTTTGTAAATTATTTGACATGGATGTAAGTTTGCACTGTCATACATTTTGTGAGTCAAAGTTTTAGCGGTGTGCTGTGTGCTTGTTTTTCTTTTGTGATATTTTTCTTTTCTTTTTGTTTTGATTCAAATTGTGTGTGAGAAGGTGTACTGGCACGTTAAATGCTAGAAACTCTTTAAAAAGACATGAATAATGGTAATTTATTTGTCTTGTAAATATTACAAAACAATTTATAACGCTCTGTTAGATGTCAAAGCCTCTCAGGACTCGAGTCCACGACTTTGTGTCCAATGGTATTAATGAGATTCCTCTGTCTGCCTCACCTCTGTGCTCATTATCAAATCAAGAAGGCATTTCAGTAGCCAAAAGTGGTGTCTTTGCCCCATCTTGCAGTCTCATCTCTTTGAGATGCAGCATAAAAGCAGCACTAGACTCAGAGTTGATGTGTCATAGGCAAACACTGCCCTCCAGAGGGTCCACTAAGCACAGTACTAGCTGTATGGATGCTGGTGAGGATACAGTACAGTGATGTGGCTTTACTACAGTCTGTACTGGTGTGTTCACCAGGACAGATTGAGAGTCTGGGGGTACATTTCAGATTGTTTGGAAAATGGAAAGTCTTGTCTCATTTAGATCATCGAGATAAGTGATAAACATTATTTCTCCTGGAATCACATACCACTAAATCTTTCATTTCTGCAAATAATCTTATAAATGACTCTGTTTTATTCAAATTATGTTAATATCTGTTAATTTATGATATAATTATAAATAGGATCTTTTTTTTCTGTTTAAAGATGACTATTAAGTATCATGTTGATTCCTCTGAATGGTGCAGGAGATGGATCTGAGGTGATGAGTTTAACGTGCGCACACACACACACACACACACACACACACACAAACACATAGTGATCTCTATTTAGGCTTATTCACTCCCCAGGGGCTTACTATTCTAACTCTAACTCTTAACTGTCAAGGTTGAATTTTGTTCACCTGTTGTACAATAGTACGTGCAGAATGAAAACAGGGTAATAATGAGAGATTGCAGGTGGATGTGTGTGTGTACATATGTGTGTGCATGCAAAGCGTAAAGATCACCACAGACACCCCTCTGCTGCTGCAAACCTGTCCTGTTTTGCAAATTTCTATTTCTTACTTTCCCACCAGTGTCATGTAAAAAGGAAATGTGTTCCCCGTATGTTGTGTGTGATTATTGAAAGGTGTGGATTAAGAGTGAAAGTCATCCAACTATGGGGAGAGGGAGTGGGCACCAGGTGCGTCGAACCTATATGAAGTGGATAGGGAAAGAAGGAGGCAGAAGACAGATAGTTTATATATTTTAAAAAATTATTAAAAGTATCTTAAAAATACAATAGAATATGCTTGTATTTTCCCACATAGTTATTAGAACAGTTGTTCACCAATAGGATGTTTTAAATGAAAGGCATTGAATGTCTGGGGAGTTTCATATGTTTTATGTTGTGCCCTGAAATGATGGCAGCTTAAAACCACTTGGGGTTTCGCCTATGTTACATCTCAATTAGTGCACCCCTCCCCCCATAAAAATGAAATATATAGACATATAAAATGTGGTGTATCTGATATCTACAGTATGGTGATTGTGCCTTTCACTATTTCTGCATGGTTTTTGTGATGTACTGATTTTTCCATCCCCAAAGTGGACGGTCGTCCACCGACAGGCAAGACCTATGCAAAAATCAACGGATGGGTTTTCCAGCATCCATTCAGAAAACACAGGTACCCGCCAAAAAACCAACAACAATAAACACTCAGGTTAACGCCTGAATCTTGTGTCATTATTTTCATGTGGGAGAGCAGGAGGGAGCGTGCAATCTATTGTATCAATGTCAGATCTATTGAAGAAGTACTCAGATCCTTAAGTAAAAGCAGCAGTACCACAATGTAAAAGCACGGCAAACATCTTGCATTCCAAGTTTTACTTAAGTATAGAAGTATTCAGAAAAATATGAGTATTAAAGTATTAAAAGTTAAAATACTCATTATGCAGCAGAATGGCCCTTGTCTGTCTTATATTAATATTTATTACATTATTTGACAAATGTTACTGATGCAAGAACATGTAAGCAGCATAATGCTTAATGTTGTAGCTTGTCAAGAGGGAGATCATGTTAACTAGTTTACATACATTTGGGTAGTTAAACCCTCAACAATGGAGGAGGGGAACAGAAGGATGTGGAACTGGTGTGTTAATATATAGTGTCAGGACTGAATATGGATGGGGTGCTATCATGCACTAACATGGATTTATACTGGCTGGACAAGAGGCTAGATAAAGGGAGACATTAAAAGTAAGCAAACTGTGAGAATACATGTATGTAGGCTACTGTACAACAGGTTGATTTTATATAGAATAAGATTAACATTTATTTTTGCAGCACATTGGTCCAACTGCTAAGACAGATGCTGAGTCCCCTATATCATAGCTGACCTCTGACCTTTTTGTGAATTGAGGAAAGTAAAACAATATCCTGTTGATCAATCACAGGACACTGTACACTGTCAACTGAGACTCTCTTACCATCTATTTAACAGGTGGGGAAACAACAAAAGATGAGGGTTTTTTGGGAGGGACTGAAAGTAATTGGAGCAGGTATTATGCAGACCTGCTATAACCTGTCTGCCAGCTTTACCAGTCATACAATACTCACCAGAGAAACTAGGAGGGCCTGGGGCAGTTTTTCTATTGGCCACTGTCACAGTATTGGATGGGAAATAGCTTGAGGCACCTGTGCTGGAAAGGGGATTTGTCAGCTTTGGAGAAGAGATTTAGTGGCTCTTTATGGCCCTAACGCCATCTACTATGAAGTGAGTCTGATATTGGTACATAGCCGACAACACAGCCATCTACCGTATTTCTTTTGTAAATATGTGTAGTTTAAGAATATTTCCATGTTGCTCTTCGTCTTCGGGTGACAATCAACGGCGTGCTCCAAAATACGAGCTTACATGTCAGCTAGCTATTTCTCTGACAAGTCTTACCGGTTGTCCGCAGCTGTAATATGAGGCTTACTTCCTTGCCGTGCAGTGTCGTGATTCGGGAGCTCCTGTAGTCCTGGTGACAGAGAGCTGCCGCTCACTTCACCTGCCGCGTTCAAAATCCAACATTAAACACACAAGGGGGCTTTTTATTGGACAGTACGTATTTTCGGACGACGGTAAGTAACATTGGCCCCGCTTTGAGCTCTTTGTCGCCGCACGGTTGTACAGAATTAACAGGACGATGTGTTAGCTTGGAACAGCGCGGCGAATAAACGCAGCAAACGCAGGACGGTACTTCTGGTGGTTGACTCTGTATTTGTGCTAATTATGCTGTTGTTTTTATATATAATCAGTTGTCAGTGTACTTAACACTAATGGCAAACGGAGACGAACAAATTATCGCATGTCAATATTTGCGGAAGGCTATGTTTGTCTTCTGTAATGAATATGCAAGATATTTACGAGAAGGGCACAACCTCCAATGTCAGACATATGACTGTAAGGAAACCTTATTGAAAACTAGTTAACCTGCATGCTTTATCATTTTCAGGTGGCACCCTACGCGACAGGAACATGTATCATCATCGGAGCTACACGCCCGTGCCCTGGCCTTGCATATCAAAGATATACCCTAAGAAGTAAAAACTGCAGTGATCTTGTAGCAAGGGTGTTCGTTATACGAGAAAACGACACATCCCTGTAGGCGAACTGTGATATAATATTAAAAAACTCATCAAGAACAATTCGCACTAGAGGTCCACAAAGGCTTGTTACACTGATTATTTGGTCATTTGGATGACAATAGCAGGTGTGGCTGATCATCCCGGACAATAAACACACGCGACTGGAAATATGGATATCCTGGCCTAACTCCCTCACACCCTAAAGGTAAAGACAGGTTTACTGTGTGACGGCAGGATCAACAGTAGCCATGCACAGCCCCGCTCCTGAAATCGTGGCAGGGTACCCAAGTGGATGTGTGGCGGATAAAGATTCCAATCCGGAGACAACCCTGGGGAGTGCCTACTCTCCAGTGGACTACATGAGTATCACCAGTTTCCCCAGGCTGCCAGAGGACGACATGCTGTCTGCGGAAAACACCGCAAAATCTCGCAGAGATGATGACAACGTCCTGAGTGAGCAAGATACAGGTGAGTCAGCCAGGTCAGACACCGTTACCATAACATGTACCTTCCACAAACACCACGGAAAAGTGGAGAGTGTTTAGGATTCTGGATGTGGACTCATGAAGCAGCATTGTTTTTCAGTCAAACCTCCAGGAGTAGTTTTCACTACTCATTGCTGCAAATAATTATCTAATGCAGATTATTAATTAGCAGATTATTTTCTCAATCGATTAAATGTGTTGTTTTGTCCGACCAACAGTCCAAACCCTAAATATGTTAAATATACTATAATATATGACAAAGAAAACCAGCAAATCCTTACACTTGAGAAGCTGGAACCAGAAATATTTTGAACTTTTTTTATAAAAAAAAAAAAGACAATTATCAAAATATAAAAATAAATTTTGAAATACATAGATGCTGCTTTGTGCATGCAGAATTGAGAAATGCTGTCCTCCAGTGAGCATGGTCACTTACAACTGACACATTTCTGAATAGAGTTTGGTGTGAGAGAACAGAACATACCGGAAGTAGCAAAAATTTGGGTTGCCCTGCTCTTTCTTGTTCAATCGAATTTGGTTTGTGTTGTTACAGACCCAGATCAGTTTCTGAAGTCGGCTCGCCTCCAGCGTCTCCCCTCCTCGGCTTCGGACCTGGCTAGCCATGATATCGCATCCCTGCGGGAGACCACCAAAGACCCTTTTACTGAAGACTGTGCTTGCCAGCGAGATGGACTGACAGTCATCATCACAGCCTGCCTCACCTTTGCCACAGGAGTCACTGTAGCTCTCATCATGCAGATCTACTTTGGGGACCCACAGGTAGGGGTGTGTTTGTGTTATCTGCAGTTGTACTTTTGTAACCATGTTGCAATAGTGTTGCTTTTCTCACATAATTACATGTGATTATGGGATTGTAAGTGGATCTACATGCTCCTCTCGGTGCCCTCCCACACAAGCCTAAGTCAATTCAAAGGCATATTAACAATCTCCACCTTCCTTCTTTCTTGCAAGGTATTTAACCAAGGGGCAGTGGTGACAGATGTGGCCCAGTGTACATCTCTTGGCTTTGACGTTCTGGAGAAATGGGGGTCCAGTGTCGACGCTGCCATTACTGCTGCCCTCTGTTTGGGAATTGTCCACCCTCACACTTCTGGTATTGGAGGGTGAGTGATAGAAACACATCAGTCTCTTCCGAACAGGACTGCCACTGAGGTTCTTAGACTTTGTTGAATATGAATATGAAGCCAACTCTGTGTTCTGTCGATTAGTGGCGGCGTTATGCTTGTGCATGACATCCGGAAGAATGAGACGAGGGTCATCGACTTCAGAGAGACGGCACCGTCTGCCATCCACGAGGAGATGCTGCAGACAAACCTCGATCTAAATGTAAGACCGTTTTTCCCGATGTATGTGTTTTATAAAAGTGAGATGTTGAGTACGAGAAAGTCTTGTTGCTGTTGTTTGGTACTGTGGTTAGTTAATGTGTGCACCCTGTTCTTGCTGTTGCATTTCAGCCCGGTCTGCTGGTGGGAGTACCAGGCATGCTCAGTGGGATGCATCAGGCACACCAGCTCTATGGCAGGTACAGTAACTTATGTAATGCTATTTTAATTTATTCAACCTCTCCCAGTGCTATTATATATATACAGTCAAAGTCCTCGTGCCGATTTCTGGATTTTCTACATTCCTTCCTCCTTTTGATATTGTTTTTACTTTGTGACACTCCTGTGCTTATAAATAGTTGTTCTGTCATAAGTCACCGGATTTGACTTGATTGATGAGTACGGAAGGAGAAGACACAGGCAGGTTCCACTTGGAAGCATTTAATCGTTTCAACCAGTCAGCTTAAAAAGTGTAGTTGAGTGTTGAGTGGTTTTACTTCTACATTTAAAAGGAAACACGCAAATCAAATCCCAATTCCTTGAATTACAGACATCAATCAAATTCTTATTACACCAGTAGAATAAGGCATCCCAACTTGAACAGTTTTGTCAGATTTAACTAAATAACTTAAATGTATAGCCTTACAACTACAAAGTAACATGAAAATAAAATGGCATAGACTAACTCAACGCACTCAGAGACAAAAGACAAAGGCAACCAGCTCAGCTGCAGTGCAAACAAAGGCACACCTGTGTCTGCTTCCATCAAGAGAGTGCTCCTGTGCTCCCCAATCCAGCAGTCATGTGACCTCCCACTTCCAAAACAAAAACATCATATATTAATCTAAGTAATTTATTTGAAGACTTATTCTTGTCTCAAAAGCTTCTTTTTATATTGGCTCTGACAAAACCTGTTTGTCTGAGAGTTCAGAGCTAAAGGAGCAAGATCTCCATGAAAGTATCACCAGCTGTGATAAAAGCCAGAGTGTTGGGCTGCAATTACTTGTTGATGCTGTGTAATTATCATGATCCTCAACTGGTAAGAGGATGAGGTTGCACAACTAACTAAGTTGCCATATTCATGCATGGAGATTAAGTGCTATGTTCATATATATCGTGGATTGTCATTTTGGCACAATAATGTCTTTGAAAATTCAAAGGTGTGTGTGGTTTTACACATTTGTAAACTAAGCCAATATTTCATGACTTTTGAATTCTCCAGAATGCCATGGAATGATGTGGTTACTATGGCAGCAGATGTGGCCAGAAATGGATTTAATGTTACTCACGACCTAGGTAAGTATAGGTTCACGCAGTATAAATCACTGGGTGACGTCACTGTCACTACACTGCTTCAGCAATAAAAAAAAAAAAAAAAAAAAAAACAGCATTATCGCCCGGCCTCAGTGTTGTCCCTGAATCACACAAAGTGAAGTCACATTTGAAGCTTAGATGTCATCTCATCTGCCTTTCCTCTATCACCCTAGCTAAAGCTCTGGCTATAGTTAAGGACCAAATCATGTCGGATGCATTTCGGGATTTGTTCCTCCCCAATGGCCAGGCTCCCCTCCCTGGGCTGTTCACCAGACGGCTTGATTTAGCAGCCATCTTGGATGCTGTTGCAGTTAAGGGGTTATCGGAGTTCTACAGTGGAAACCTGACCCAGGAAATGGCGGCAGCAGTAAGAAAGAGTTTCTTTTTTCTGTCTCCAACTATGATTATTTAAGTAGTCATGAATTCTGCATAGTCTTCATTGAGAGTCACTTTTACCACTCACACACTAAGTCCCTGTTGTACTTTCTCCTCCGCTCTGAACATTTTGGATGGAGTGAGGTAATAATTCAGCCGTATTGTGACAAAATAATGATGAATAATTATTGCTCATAATTCTGTGGCCCAAAGGAAAAATATAAAGACAGTATTTATTAGTTACACACAATGATCTTACCAAATTGAGCCAATTATTATTTGAAAATGAGCTTTTTAGTTAACATACTGCTCAACACAAATAAAATCAGTTTATTTAATCATTTCTTCTATACATTTCTCTTCTTTCTCAGAAATTGTCACATCAATTAAGGATCAATACATGATTTCACTATTTCTTAGATTCCAAAATATAGATTCAAAATATAGATTATGAATAAAATCATTGCAGAATGAATTCAATGTATTGGGTAAAATGACTATATGTTCCTATATCATAAGTTATATACTCGGTGGCCACCCACCCACTGCTGGGTATGATGCCTTTTTACACTGTTACAAAGATGTGAATTAAATATTAATATTTCAATATCATGTACTCCAGTACAACTCCATCATTAACTATGACCTCATTAATGAACATGCAATTTATTTGAAACATTTCTGTTCATGTAAACAAAAACTGAACATTATAAACTTTATAAAGGCAGAGCTTATGGCAGAGCTCTTGTACTGAGCTGCAATAGATTGAACAGGTGTACTTTTGAAGGTGTAACTTTTGGAAGGCGCTGTGTAAATAAAAATATAATCTTTTCTTTGCATAGCACCTTCCAGAATAAAAGGTGCTATTTAAATAAAAGATTATACTCTGCTTTACTGTGGCCACTAAGTATATGTTGTTGTTTCTCCTCTGAGAGAGTCAATTTACATTCTTCTGCTGTGTATCACAGCTATGTTTGTATTAAGTGACAAATTACTAATTAAATCATCACATACAATGTTAAAAAGGGGAAAAACAGAAACATTTACAGACATCACAATAGATTATCTTTATGTAATGCAACAATTACCATACAACCCATAGTGTAGGTGTGATCTTAAATTGAGGTCACAAAGGGCATTAATTGCAGGGCTGTTGCACAGAAATTGGACCTGATTCCCCTAAGGACCCTTTTTTTAAATTTTATTTAAAATATTTTTTTACATGTAACTTGAACCCCGTGATTCCCCCATAATAAATTGTTTACACATAAGATGGGTGAGTCATGAGATGCGGGCATGCATCATAAATGGGCCGTGATCTACGTTACACCAGGCAGTGACATTTGCACTTTTACATATTTTGCAAATATAAGAAATATTGCAAATGTCCGTCTCTGTCTTTTAATCTAAAGGACCATGACCTTTTTTATTTGAAAAGAGAATAATTCAAACTTTAAGACACACATTCTTTAAACTTTAACACTCTATGCATTTTTAATAGGTGCAGGCAAGAGGCGGAGTGCTCACAGAGGAGGACTTTGGAAATTACAGCACAGTCATACAGAAGCCAGCAGAGGTCATCTATCAAGGTAAATACTTGATAGAGGAAGAAGACATTTTATTAGAATAAATCTCACTTGACCTGAATCTTTCTTGTTTTTTGTACCATTCAACATACAACTTCATTCCAACTTTAACATGTTCAGCTCATTGAGGATATTATCGTATTTCTGGCTTAACTTTGAATGAAGGAGCAGCTCCCAGCTGTTCATTAAGCAATACAACAGCCAGCAAGTTTCTTGTAATCTTCCTGTTAACACCGTATGTCCCTCAAATATATATGTACTTAATAATGACCAACAACATGTACCTTTGACGTGGTAAAATGTGTAAGCAGTGTACACCTGCACATTTGAATACTGTGTTTACATAAGCATGGGTTGCTGTTGACGCAGGAATGCAAATATAACAGACATGACATCCTCCCTGTATATGCTGTATTATATTTACATTTTCTGCTAAAAATCACAAATACTGGAGATTTGTCTTTGTTCTGTGAGTTCATATTATTTTTCTATCATAGATATGTTGTAATTTGCTTTATTTCTGTATTGCACTTCTGTATACTGTGGCACACCGAACATACAGTATATGGTACAAATGTTTTATTGTTAGTTTTAAGTTTAACTATTTCAATTTTACTTTTGCATTATACTTCATACATGTCAGTTTTAGTCTTATTGATTTTCTGTTCCTGTTTCTATTTTTCTTTGCTTTTTTATCCTATTGTTTTGCCACAATTATTCCATTTCACAGCAGAAATCATGACATTTTCAACATTTGTGATTTGTTGGTGTTTTTTGAAGGACACCATGTGATGGCAGCCTCGGCCCCACATGCAGGTGTTGCCTTGATCACTGCTCTCAACATCCTGGAAGGCTACAACATTACCAGGCAGGTGCCCAGGAACGGCACCTACCACTGGATTGCAGAGGTATTATACCGACTGCTTCACCACTGCACGGCATAAACAGTGTGCTGTAATTTGTTTGAGTTTTACTTGAGTGTTCATTTTGCATTACTCTCCCAGGCTGTAAAGATAGCTCTTGCCCTGGCTAGTGGGCTGGGAGACCCCATGTATGACCCTTCTGTCTCTGAGATTGTCGCCAAGATGCTAAGGTAGACATCCCCATGTCATCAAATATATATTGTGTGTGGGTGTTTTATATTAAGGCACTTTCATTGAACCCTGCTCTTTGTTGTTCCCATCTCCAAGTAAATCAGAGGCTTCCCTACTCCGCCAGATGATCGACAACTCTCAGGCCTTCCCTGTCAGCCACTACACTCCATCATATACGTTTGAGGAGGGTGCAGCAGCTGCCCAAGTCATGGTCATGGGCCCAGACGACTACATCGTGTCAGTCATGAGGTATGTCGTGCTTTAATTGAACTGCTATTGGACATTGTTTAATCAAATTCCAGTGACAGTAAAAAGTGGAATGATATCACTGTAAAACTTAAACTAAGACCTGTTTTGTTTTGTTCTTGTGGTGCTTTAGCTCTCTAAACAAACCGTTCGGCAGTGGGATAGTGACTCCTTCAGGAATCCTCTTGAATAGCCAGATCCTGGACTTCTCCTGGCCTAATAAAACACAGAACTCGTCACCTAACCCGGTAACCCTGCATTTTGTCTTTTTTTTTTTTTTTACTGATCGCAATATTGATTGATTTCTTATTGAGGGAGTTCTTGTAGCTGCTCTTAGTCCTCATGTTTTTTCATTTTCTTTTTCTGTAGCACAACAACCTCCAGCCTGGGAAGAGGCCCATGTCCTTCCTGATGCCCACAGCAGTGAGGCCTGCTGTGGGGTTGTGTGGCACATATGTAGCTGTTGGATCTTCCAATGGAGAGAAAGCTCTCAGTGGCATCACGCAGGTTATTTTAATTACTGGAAGAATTACTTAAATTCATTATTGATTGTTAGATTCAGTGCGGAAATGTCTTTCCAGAAATGTCCAATCAAATTAAATAACTGTGCCCATGTCATGACGATGAATGCATGTATGTGTTATTATTTTATATATCTTATTCTGTTTTCTGATCCTTCACAGGTGCTGATGAATGTTCTGTCTTCACGTAAAAATATGAGTGACAGCTTAGCATATGGAAGACTCCACCCACAGCTGCAGCCCAACACCCTCCTGGTGGATTGTGAGTTTTTCCTACTGATCCATCTATTGTGCAGTTTGGTTCGAATATAACGGAGTCCCTTCCAAAACTATGATTGCTTTGGGCAGATTGGCCTTTTGACTTCATTTCCAAGTACAGTTGTCATTTTCCATGCAATATGCATCTGGGCATGCCATCTAGATTAGGAACAATCCAGTAGTGCCCTTATACCATTATTTATATTGTCATCAGATTTATGTACACTACCGTTCAAAAGTTTGGGGTCACCCAAACAATTTTGTGTTTTCCATGAAAAGTCACACTTATTCACCACCATACGTTGTGAAATGAATAGAAAATAGAGTCA